>VYYJ01000554.1:0-53148 GCA_021029165.1 Cyphoderus albinus
AACTATGAACATAAATAATCCTTTCTCGATTCCTTCCTTTACTAATTACTAATTTATAACTAACTTTAAGAAACACCATTTGTCCTGTCCTTCCGTGGCATATTTGACACTTTCATCATTCTTTTCGAACAATCCATGATTTATTCATTAATAATAAATCATTTTATGAAAATTCGCAAATCTTACATCCTTACCTTAATGCTTTCACTTTTCATTTGACATTAATTAAATTGGGTAAAATCAGAGCTAAACTTTCTTCAGCAAGCCAGTATTTTTCTAAATAAACATTTTTTTAATAATTCATTAACTCCAATAATTGAACGAAAAATGGTACAATGTGAAAAATTTAATTACAATACAAATTCATCATAAGTACTACTGATGTTTTGCATCTAGTATGACTAATTATGAATGAGTACTAATTAGCTAATTAATTATTTAATTTAACTAAACACATGTAATGTATTGTAGAGAAAGAATTTTTAATGTCTAAACATCATTGAATCATATTAATTAAGCAGATTTGTCTGCAGCAATCCATTTTCGACGATTGTTTAGAAGACAGTAAATTAGCCGATCAGACTGAAATTTGTGTGATTATGTAATTATCATAATTGTAAACTTAGCTGTTAATAGTTAATTTATCCATTTAAAAACATACATTACATCAGACATCATGTAGGTAATCGTAATTAATACTCATTTTAACGCGAAAACAAATAATGATTTTTATTTGTAATTTTCTTCACAAACATCTCGATAAAATTAAGGTCACTACATGAAGTTAATATTTAACATTTAACGTGTTTAGCAAATTGATAAATAATAAATGTGTCTTGGGCCTTTGGATAGGAGGGCAATCTGTTTCGTTAATGGTTTCTTTTGCAGAATTTGAAATGTAGGACCCAAGACAAGCACTAAATCAATTCTAATGTGTGCACTAGAACAATAATCCAATCTCATTTATCAGGTAACCAGTTGCAATAAATGTCTCCAACTCAATTTATTCATACAGTGTTATATTTAGAAGCCTACAACTTTACAACGCAATTTAATTTCAGGTGTCTGGCCATAATTGGATTAATCTCTAGCTTGTGAACATTGTAATTTTATTAAAGATCTATGAAGATTCATTCATTTTAATTTGTTCTTAAATGCAATAAGGGAAGATTTTACAAGGGATAATTTGTTTCACAATGTAATGATTCATTAATTCCTAATGAATGCTTGGTTAAGTTTCACAAGCGTATTATTATGTTAATGTTGTACATCCCAGTTTAATAACTATGCAGGATAATTTTTAATGAATGTAATTAATGCAGATTGATTTCACACTGACTATATCGCACCTGCTTTCGATAGAGTCATCAATTACTTATTTACTATTTTAATAAATCCCCAGACAGATTAATCAAGTCTAGACAAGGACTAGGACCGAATTATAATTTCAATTAGCAAACAAAAAGAAACATGAGGCGGAGTAAGAGAATATATATTATTATTTAGTTACGATTATAATTATAATTAGTACTATTGTTGATTTTTTTAAATCATAAGATTATGCTTTATGCTTTGGTTTGTTGACAACATTTTAGCATTTTAATTTTCTGGTTGAGGTGTTCTCCAATTTAAAATCATACTCGTTATTTATTGTTCAGGTTCCCGAATCGTTTGCATTTACATCCAATGAATTGCCGGCAATCCAGTAGCGCGTCTTCTTCGTCTCATTCGAGAGTCGACAGGAAGAGCCGCTCCAAATCGTCCGCCACTGCCGCCCGGAATAAATTCGAGGCCACGTCCTGATTTCAAGGGAACCGCACGTAGGTAGCGCCGGAAGTGTGACTTGACGGGATTAAAAGTGAACTCGGTATTCCCAGACCTTCGGGTTTTCAAGTGTGAGCCTCGCACCGGTACTGAATCTTCCATCCACTCACCATCTGAAAAACAAGCAGAATTCTTTTATGAGGTGAAACCCTTCAAATCTATTTTAATACATGTAATATGTAATTATTTATGTCGGTATGCAAAGTGTGTGATCTATATATGGGCATAATTTGCATATTACATATAACATGTCTTGCTTGCGTTATTCAATGTTTTCTTTTCATATCAAAAGTTCAAAAATTCAAGATCATTTTTTATAAAACGTGTTTGTAGTATAATAATGATTTATGATCTCATAGCGAATGCATGAAATGTCGGCTTGATAAAAATATTTCACTGTGGGGACTTTCACTTTTGGTTCCCTCTCTGCCGGACCCTTTCTCTCTGCTGCTCTTTTATTATCAAGCAAGATGATAACCGAACAGAAGTCTGCGATATTTATTATCTCTTTACTTTACGGCAGCAAGATGTTTCCAACTACATAACTGGTAACTGCTACATAACTGGCAAAATACAGATAGCAAAATTTAATGTGAGGGCTCATGAATAGAGCAACGGGGTATGAAATAAGCGACTCTAAAGAGCTGATTATTATGTAAAAAAAATGTTAGTGTTTAGTACGCTCTATCAAGATATTCACGATTGTAGGAAAAGTGAATATTTGATTATATTATGGCGAAGGCAGAAAGTAAAAAGTTAGATAAAATTCCAAACTGTGATCCTATTACATTTTAGTAGCGTCAGTTCAAATTCCGCGAATCTCGTTACATGATTATGATTATTATACATGCTTTGATTATTCCACTGTAACATCTTTTAGACTCAAAGTAGTTTGTTATTACTTGGTTTCGTATTGATCAAAGAATAAAATGGCAAAAAAACGTTAGTTGCTGCAATTACAACAGCAATAATTGAACAGGCATACGGTAAGTGAGTAAGGAGAATAATCGTATCAAAAGTTGCCTGTCACTTTCTACATAACTAAACTGCATCGTTTCCCTTTAAACTAACTACCGAAATAACAGCATGTAACAAAACATTAGCAACACGGTTTTGGATCCACAGTCGATGAGTTTTTAGTACGCACCGGTATCGTCGTCATCCTGCAATGCTGCTGCTACTCGAGGGTTGATTCCAATCTCTAATGGCCTTTCTCCAATTCCATACAGATTGTGAGGAGCAGCGTTTGTCCTTGGGGGTTCGGCAGCGAGCAACGAGCTCATTAAATTAATCGGCTCATTTGGTCTCGCAAGCATTGGAGTCCAGTATGGATTGTTAACTGGTCTTTGGAAATTGCCCAAGTCGATGGAATCGTCGAGACTACCACCGGTTGTATCATCGTCATCGTCATCATTATCGTCGTGCGCTGCTTCATCTTTTGATTTCAAAATGTTTACTTCGTTCAGAAACAAAATATACTCCTAACAACTCCAACTCTACTAACCAACGCCAACGCTGGTTATTACCGTTACGTTATTTACCTGCAGCGACCAAAGACATTAGTCTGATGAAGGCGTCACGCTCACGGTCATCATCCAGCCGAAATTCGAGCTCGTCAGGTTTCGAGAATCTGTACGATGGGCCACTAGAAGCGGGCGAGAACTCTTGAGTCAGGGAACTAGAAACCAAAAAAATAAACATTTTCAGCGAAACTCTTAATTATTTTCCGAGGTAGCAAGAGCATGAAAAAGATAAATCATTAGAGTAAATGAGGCCATCTAAACTACTCATTATTGCCGATTCATGACAGTTGAACTGGCGTATTATTGCTTAATATTTTTTATACTGAGTTTTACCTGGAAATGGGGTAACTCCGTCGCTGCCTCTGGTATCGAACTTGTGATGCAATCGGTTTGGCAAAAGGAGGAAAATCAACGAACGGGGAAGCTGAATCAATCAAAATATACTTAATTGATATACCATTTTACTTTTACTCTTTGTGACTATTTTACGGAAAACTTGCAACAATTGTTTGGTAAGTGATCAATCAAAACTAAAATGTAAAATAAATTAGCAGTTCCTAAATAGGTGAATTTAATTATTTTTTGGAGAGTGGAGGCGGAAGAGCTTTGGTAACTTGTTAAACTTCATTTAAAAAGCATTTAAAATACAAAAGTTTTGATAGAAAGTACCTTTTTGTCCGCTGATTAATTTACTCTTTTCACCAGCTCCACTGGTATCGGTTCCGTGATTTTCACCTTGTTGATTATGAGCAACATCATTATTTAATGCCTCAGCAGTGAAAGCACCCTCACTCCTTGGAGAAGTTGAAGTTTGTTGGTACAGCTCAGCAGAGGGCCGAGTTCTTTGTCAAGAGAATAAAAGAATTTCATGTTACCAACAACTTTCGATTGCTCTTCATTGCATAAATATTTTTGTGCATATACTTTGCCATCAGAGTATTTAAGTGCAGGCTTTTGTAGAACAGTTTATTTTATTTCATAAAGAACGTCAACGACGTCAGTTAAACTCTTTGGAATTCACTCTGGGTCTCCAACCCACAAAAAGCATTTTGTTTATCGAAAGTCGATATTAAAAATATTTTCTCTGTGTCAGCATTTTGTATTTAAAGTGCACTACTTACAAAGAAGCCGGTTGTTGAAGAGCATTACTCTTGTCCGTATCCGTTAATGTCGAACCTGGAGAAAACAGAAAAACAAAACAATTGTCATCTACAAATACTTCTCAAATACAGTCTAGAAAATTCTTGCTGACTGAAAGTATTTATTTGGAGCATAAAATAGCATCTACATATTTTAAATTCTGCCAACCGAAATCTCAAGTCAACCTTGGATTGGATCAGAAAACTCCAGATCTTCTTTTTGCAATCCACAAAGACTTTGTCTCTCTCCAGGGTACGGTTTTATTCCCTTTTGCGAAGTTTTACGTGCACGGTATCCGTAAGACTAAGCTTGCATTCCAAATTCCAATCCAATACTATAGATGTGGAGAACGGTTCTCCGAGAACCGCACTTTTGTTCACAATCAACTTTGTTTTTGCTTGGAATTGGATTTTATTTGTGCAGATGCCGAGAGTTATCAGACCTCGTTCTGGTGAAAGTCAAATTATCCACAATTCTCGGTATTTCCTTGAAAATTTCCATTGACTTAAATATTGTAGCTAATAAAAGCGCAATTTCAATTTCAAAGCTGTACACATCACTGAATAGAATGACTATTGAACCTTTAATGAAACTTTATTTTTTGGTAGCTCTTTGCTCATAAGCCATGGCTCATATGAAAGTGAAAGCATTTCCAGGAAAATAATTGTATTGTTCCCATCTCTCACCTGGCGAAAAAGAAATAATGACGTGCATGTAAAAGTTACATGATGGAGTAAAAGGGCAACCGCAGAACTTCCACAGAAATTTAATTAGGATTAAGCAAAGCTTTATCTGAGCAAGGCCGTTGTTTATTGTTTGACGACAAAAGCTGTGGAAATATTGAGTTGAGAGCGACTAAAATGAATAACGGTGATTTTGCATGGATTTTCTTCTCTGTGTAAAATTATTTAGATAGTGTGAGTTGTTGTTCAGTTATTACAGTATTCCGGCTTTAGTAGCTACTGAACAAAGTAGATTTTAGTTGCTCTTTAGCAGTATGCTGCTCGATGTCACTAAAGACGTACCTATGTGAGCAAGTCCTTGTTTATCACAGGCTTCCTTGTATAAATAAACAAGTCACTTACTTTTTCGTTATGAACTTGATAATGCAAGAAAGGATGTTTGTATTTTGCGAGACTTCAGATCAAAGAGAAATTTTCCTTTCCTTGCAGCACCGTTAACCTTTACAACATGCATCCATTATTACTTCTGCACTACAGAATGATCAAACGTTTTTTTCTTTGCTGTACTTTGCTCTTTCGTCATCCGCTTGTCAGGAAGTGGCAAAAGCTTCCATTAAATTTAATGCGGTTGCTGAAAAAGTTTGAAACGTGCCCAACAATCACCTAACCTCGTGATTCTGTAGGTAAAAATACCATTTTCATGTATGTACTTATTCATATAATTTCTGTGGCGTCAGTATGTTTTTGTAATTTTTGAAACTTTCTGCACGTGTATATTCAATATTCGCCATTAGATTCGCCACAGGGTGTTTATTTGGTAATGGTTCCATCCATCCAACCGCTGCCACTCTTTATTATCGGATATCATATTTATTATAACTACCCGCTAACTTGTTAGCAAACTTTTTGTGCGAGTCCGTCCACTAACGAACTCCTTTCTTACTTCCTTTTCATTGAATTCCTTTCTTCATTTTTGAACGCGTTATTTATGACTGCGAAATAATAAGATGTTAGAGTTAAAAGTTAGTGGAAGTAGAGTTGAATACGGAAGGCGTTTCAAAAACATTCCAGCACGATGACTCTTCATGTTTGAAACTAGAATATGTTTCTCATAATGAAATAACGCTTGAATTGTACACAGAGACATGGATATTTCTAGAATAAAAATAAACTGAAATATAATTCAAAGTAGAAATGTTAAATTTGATGACGCACGACGTAAATACAATGATTTTATAATATTCTGATGAATTCGTCTAAGAATAACTGACTTTTAAATTCTTTAATCCATTTCATTCACCTTTGACATTTTTAAAAGGAATGATTTTTAAAGTTCTTAAGTTGCAATCGAGGGTAACTTGAAACCGGTTTTACAGAAAAAAGAGTGACGAAGCTTTCTAATATTCCACTAGGATTACTATTATGTAAATGAAACGCGATATTTTAATTGGAAAGGAATCTGTGAAATTCTATACACCAAAATATTTCCTTCCACTTGTGGAATCGTATCTTTGCCTGCGTGCATACTCTTACATAGAACTAGAACATGGAACAAAGCAGATAGTTTCTCCATACGTTTCGGGTAGAATGGGGAAACTACGTTGTCTGTGAAGGTTCATGTTTCATCATCCTCGGAATAAAATTACAATATTAGGCAGAGAGAAAAGTAGTATCTAGTTCTAGTAGGTTATGTGTACATTATCCCAAATAGAAACATAATAAAACAAAAGAAATTGGATGACAGATGTAACCTAAAAATACCAGTATTATGTTATTGACTATGTAGTTGTATTAGCCTTGCAGGTTGCCTACATAAAATAAATAAGTGGAAAATAACTGAATTATTTGGGATGGAATGGAGTTTTAGTAGCATCTAAGCATGTATATTATTTATTAATTTTTATTACGTATTCTGCGCGAAGTGTGACAAAGAATTTGCCGCTGACATTAACTTTGCCAAAACTCTCTAAACCAACTAAAATGAATGCATTCTTGGAATAACTTTTGCAACTGTAGATTAAAAGGCTTCTTTGGGGATTTAGACGTGGGTACATGCTCAGCAACTAAATGAAGTGATTTGTGTTTAAAAAAATTAAAACGAATGTAACTGTTTAAATAAACAAAAGTTCACTTCTCTGTTTTCAATTAAGTCAGTTAACTAAATGCATTTGTAACTAAAATAACATTTTGAAAACATTCTTGTTTTTGCTTTTCGCAATTTTTGTCAGTTCTCAGCCCTTTTATTTATTTAAATTTTCAACGTGTTCAATCAAACTATTCTCCTCGTAGTCGCAAGCCATAAAAATAAAACGAATAATAATCTTTACAGTTTTACTTCGCCCCAAGTTTTGTGCTACATCGTAAATTGATTTTTTTTGGAAAATAATATCATCAACCTGGGGACTAGAGGTTGTGTAATGCCGGTTTCAGTTGGATCAACAGGTACAACTTAAGTACGTGAATAAACTCGCACGATACGAAAAGTAGGGAGGCAGCTTAGAATGAAAATTTATTTGATATTGGCATAAGAGTCGTCGTCTCTCCTCTGCGACTGCATAGAAAAGGAAAATGTTACATAATGGCTCAAACGAAAATTAATCCATTGCAAACGAAACGATCTTGTTACGCTTATGCCACTACACTACTTTTCGAAGCGCAAAGTTCGATGGCACATTTTCATTCTCCTGTCTGTTATCTTTCAGTTGTTCAAACTTTTTCATTCGCAATAATGGAATAGAGAGCGTAGATCCAGAATCATCCAGAACTAAACGCGACTGCATAGTAAAGTAATGAAGTTTTCATGAATAAATGAATCTTACTTGTACAAGGAATAATGGAAAGTATCGTGCCTTAAATACATTTATTCAATGAGAGTAATGAAAAATTGGCTAGTTTTCACTTGTATTATGATTGTGTTCGTCCAACTTGAAAGAATGGCAACGCCTAACATGAATGTTAAGAGAAGAGCTGAAACAGAACCATGAGACAACTGAATAACTGTCTCCAGGCTTCTTTGGAACAGTTCTGCACGTTTTGTAACTATCTGCAGAGAATGATAACGTAGTTAGTTTAGCTGTTACTCATTCTCTCTTTTTTGCCATTTCTCATTGCTTTTACTCAATTTCTTTATGTTGGAAAGAGCCAGAATTAGTTTTATTTTAGATTTTTACGTGCTCTAATACTTTCTTGGTTCGCGGATTTCTTTTACTTTGTTAACGAGAATGGAACGACCGCTGGGGACGGGAAACTGAAATGGGAGGTATGTAGAACAAACGACAAAATGAATGCCTAGGGGAAAAGTTTATTTTCCTCAGAAGTGCATAAAGAAGAAAAGAAACGAGTGCGAGGAGAGTAAACACAGAGAGAATAGAGAAAATACTACAATAGCAGTGAGAACAATGCTAGGACATGTTGGAGGGAAGTCAAAGTCACACAGGGTGGCAACAACTACACTATACTTGGAAGGAAGATAAAGGAGCGTGTCAAAGAAGAGATACAGCGCAATTCAGACGAACCCTAAGAAAAAACAGACAATACAAAAATTGCAAAAGTCGGTTCCATCCAGAACACTTGGCCACTCTTTCGATTGGTTGGCTGGCATGCAAAAGATCAAAGAAAACCAATATTGTCTCCTAAACCCATTTACCTGCTTATAACTGAACTGAAGAAAGCATGTGTGTATGTATAATCTTCTTTTTCTGGTAAAATGGTATTGGTTAACATAGGTAAAACAGACAGGGGATAGAGAACGAATGTGGTGAAAGTCACACACAAAATTGCATCTACTTTCTACGAACGTTCCCTAAACGAAAAAGGAAAACAGTTTATATTTGACCTGTTTTGTTTGCTTTTCATCACAGTGGGGTTTCATAATAATTTTCATTCCCATTCACTGTAATCAAGTAAAACATAATTTTCCAATTTGTTTTTCTCCTTTTCATTTGACTTTGCTTAGCAGACACCCTCCCTTTCTTTCAACTACAAGACTACGGCTAAAGATAAGGCAGAGTACATTTCCAGAAACTAATAATGCGCGTAATGGTGGGTGGACCTCACAGCCACAGTCACACTGAGAGATGAGCGTGGGAGGTGGTATATCACTGTTATTTTATACATTTAGCAAATTGCTGCGAAACTTTTCATGTCTGTAATTCATAACACCCTTCGGTATCGTATTCTTTTATATAACCGTGTATTTTTTCGACAGAGTATAAACAACCCGAAATCACGAAAAGCTTTCACAGATTCAGAGCTTCCAGCCAGCTTAAACTTCACATAACCCTTTTGAGCACACTCGAGAAACCTGTTGTGTGGGTAAAGTGTTATTCTCACAATTCCCGTATTAAAAGGAAACTTTGAAACTAAAATTTTCCATTTTACTATATTATTCTATTAAATGGATGCGTCGACTGTTCCATGAATCACTGAGTGCAGTGAATGAATCTCCTCGATACAATGAAATCCAGTTTGCCTCCTTTTCAAAATAAAAGATCGGTCTGATCAATTGGATTATTCCACAAGAAAGAAAAGCAAATAGAAACCTGCCCGTTCTCAAAAACATCAAAACCAGGCAATGCGTATTCTGGACAATCCATTTCTTGTCACCCGCGACAGTCACAGACTTCATTATTTTCGTTCGAACCCACTCACAGTAGTACAGACTACAATGTCGTCACGATCCTAAAGTAATTCGCGACATGTAACCAGAATCAAAACGTGACCTTTGTCAGTCTCTTTCTCACGAAATGAAATAAAAAATTGAGAGTTGAGTAGTTTATTTCTGCATCCAATCCAATTTTTGATTACTGTGATCAACTCAACTCTGATCGACGACATCTGGCGAAAATCGATTTTCTACTATTTTATCAAAATGACAACCAAACTCTGTTCAGTGTGGTCTTCTACAAGTACTACTTTCGTTAAAACATTATCATAACTTATAGTCATGTGTGTCACACAAAAATGCTAGTAAACAGCATGGCTCCAATTCGCAGTGTTTGAATAGGGTCCAGACCAGGGAATCTGTTCCTTCTTCTAGGACTTAGCAATTATTCACGTTGTTTTCACTCTTCGTAAATGTCATCTACAAAAGTGTGGCATGCGAGTAGGCGAAATCGAATTTTTGAATAGATCTGATAAAAACAATATTGTAGCCATAAAATAAAATTCATAACCAATAAAGACCATTTATGGTCTCCCCTTAACATTACATGCACTAGCGTCACATCACATCACGTTTGTTTGAGTAAGAGTTTCCAATTTAGGTTACACTGTAATTGAAAGTTAGGTACGTTATGTACGACATGTCTTCAGAAAAATGCAAGTCTTTTTCAAAACGCCCGAGTGAAAAAGACCCAACCTTGGAGATTGGTTCTCAATTTACGGAGTGGAATATTACTGTAACTAAAAAATGCTATAATGATGCACACTCTGGCATTAGAACAAGACGAAAGCGTAGTATTTGCACTAACTGTCCTTGCTGTCATAAAGAACACAGTGGAAATAGGCGGAGGCGCTGGGATCGCAGGAAGTGGGGCTTCCAGCTTCCATAATTTGAAGGTCAATCTTCTTACACGTAGTTCTATTAAAAATTTTCCAAAGAAGGGTAAAGAATTCCGGGTAGCATATTTTTTTTCTTTCTAGTTATTATTCCTACCTACGCGTTAAAATCGTCAAGAATTTTTACGTGCTTACCCTCGTGTATTGCTTGATACGTTACGATTACAAATTAGCTAAGACTGCAAAATGTTGTTCATTTTCGAAATAAGAAATTCAAGGAAAAGCAGTGTGGGAGCAAGAGGATTGGAGCGCAATCTTTTCCCCTGCTTGTGTGGTGTTTCACTTTTAATATAAAAATGTGAAAGTGAGTGTGACTGGCTACGTTTCTCTTACTCACAGGTTTGCATTTTGCGTTCCCCACGGATTCGCATAATTACATTTTTATGTGCACATGGAGAGAAAATTATTCCGACTTTTTCTGGGAAGGTACATTAGACACATGAAACCTCGATTATTGCATTTTTTGTCCCTTTAACACAAACTCACTCAGGTCTTTCGATTTTCTCTCTAAAGTACCTAAGCAGAGAACAAGATCCCGTCGTGACCTTCCAATTTGCCATCCACCATTCGCATCGAGTTAGGTTAAAGTAGTTGTTGGAAAAGAGAAAAGCGGATCCACTTAAACCTATTCGAGTATTCAAAAAAGGATTATGTGATCTGTCCAAAAATAACCTTTTATTGTAACAGTATAGTAGAAGAGATAATGAAAAACTTTTGTGTGAAGTGAATGCAATGTGGTTAATTAATAAGTGCGTTCAGAGTTTTCAGAGAACAACTCAACAATCACACAAGTATTATTTTCCCATTTTGTAATGTTAATTTTAATGAAGCTCTTAAAACGCTTTTAGATCACTAATCTTACATGGGTCGTTTTACTCAGGTGGAGAATATTTTTAGCCATATTTTAATGAGCAGCAGAGTACTTAAACGAAGCCTAAAGCAAAAGAATTAAAGCCATGCAGACTGAAAGCCTTAGGGAAGGGAATATAAGACTTTAAACTGTTGCTTACATCATCAGTAGACTGTCTGAGAAAGTAAAGCTTCTTGTTTGTTGATGTATGTACCCACTTGACATTTACAGGTGATGTTTATTATCATTCGTGTAATGACAGAGTACAAAGACAAACAAGGAAGTAGTGGAATATCAACTTGGAAAGGTTTTCCTCCATCGCTTCTCACGTCAAAGCTTCCTTATTTAAAAGGACTTTTATTTGCATAGCAAGAAGCTCCTTTTACACTACCAACTAACACAAATAGTAACAAAAAGTTCTAAACCGAGTCCAAAAAGTAGGTCTCCATCTGCTAAAGTAAAACTGGAGACACACGAATACTTTTAATGCAATGACACGACGACTTCGTCGTGCACTCGGAAGGAAGGAAGCGTAGCAAGCTTACTTTCAATAGTATTACAAAGTACAAACAACCACCTACAGGTCAGAATTCAGAACTGAATAGTATTTGCAGCGTTCATTAATTTACTTTAGGCCCGGAGAAAGTTCATCCTCACATTTGAGCAAATCAATATTCTTAAGTGTCACAGTCACAGGTACTTTAGTACTTTCATAAAGTTTAACGCAAGAGTAATGAGGAAAGCGTGGAGAAAAAATGTGTTAATGGGTCTGTTCATATGTCTTTGATATTTATAGTGACACCTCCGCATTGCAGAATCGAGCTTCGATTCAATTTCTACATAAGGTTCACAAAGGAGGCAACGAAAAATATTTTCGCGTTCTTTTTAGTTTTGTTAATTTTGTTAGATCTCCGGAATCTCCGCCTTCCGTGCCTTCACTCCAGGAATAATTCCAGTCTTTCCGGAATGCTCCACTTTTTCAATTTACCAGGGTTTGTCATTACCCAACTTTTATAATGGGTCTACTTTGTTTTCAAAATTGAATTAAATGCGCAGAAATTATTTTAAGTATTTCCTTCCTTCTTAGAAATTATACTACCTACATCACCGCCTTTGCTTGAACTGAGGCTCCATTTATGTCGACAACTGGAATATTTTTTTTTGTAAAAATACCCAAAGTACGCAAACACGTCATTATATATGCTTAAGTCACATTTGCATTGCACGTGATATCTGAATATATATTCAAGTGATTGTATTCACTTTGTTCATCCAGAAATTCGCAAACCTAATCTGTTTAGACATATATATAAATATTTTCATGATATCAATCGCTTTACATGTCATTCAAATGTCCCCCAGATTTGTTGCTCTCGTCAATTTTTCTCAGAACGTGTCACCCACGGCCACGGCTCACCAATTCCATCTGAAAATGCTAACCTCATTTGTGATTTTCTCCCAAAGTCGCATTTGCAAAACATAAAAACATGATGATGATCAAATTGATGTAGGATGTGCGAAACGTAAACTCAGCAAAAACTATACTGACAGAGAAAGTGGATCAGTCTGCCTTTTCCGTCTCACTTCACTTTCCAGAATCTGTTGCAATTTTTTATGATTATTGTGTAATCATATTTTACACGAATCTTCAAGCTGCTGGCTCCTTCTTTGAGTATAAGGGTCTTAACGGAATAAAAAATAAAAATACTTCAAGGTATAGATTTAGAACTTAGGAAGCCATCAAAAAATAGTCTGAGACGAGAAGGAATGAACAGGAAATGAAAAGCTTTCCTGGAGGTCTTTTTATAGCTCTAAGCTAAAGATCAGTGTGGTCAATGCATTGTGTAAAGTTTGGTTTCTCTTCTCTTCAAAATGTCAAGTGAGTCTTTACTTTAGTCAGGCGCTTGAATAAAAGTGAATAAAATAGAACAATGAACACATTGAAATAGATTTTATCTAATTTTTCCCATCTCTGATTTCATCAGGTTTACTAGAAAATGGCTACGATTTTATTAGCCTCTCTTCACGGCTGAGCTAACAATATTTCATCAATTCCTGCTTTCTTCTGCTTATAAGAGCAAAGGTGACACAGAGCTTGCCAAAGGAAAAAATTCTTTTTTGTCGTCGTTCCTTAAAATTTTATACAACGCTATTACAAAACTCCCATAAAACGGAGACTCCCTTTCTTGTCCCATGTTCATTGATGCGATGCAGCAGCTTCGTGCTTACATCAATTCACACATGCTAAAATGACGCGAACAGATTGTATCTTGGAATGGCCACGTAAATAGAAATGTCTATAAACAAAAATACGAGATTTTGACTACCAAATAAAGCGTTAAAAACTCATGTAATCTAGCTCTTGTGCAACGTCTATTTATTGCTGTCTGAATAACAGTCGTTTAAAGATCTTAACGTGATCCTGAAAATTACACTGGCTTACGTTTCTAACGGAGAAAGTATCTAGCTAATAAAGGCAGTGTGCTACTAGTGTGCAATAATGTGGAAAAGCCCTGAAATACCTTATTATACTTTCAAGTCATTACTTTCTCTGGGAATCATTGTGAGACTGGGAATTCCTCCTGGGAAATGATAAAATAATAAAGTAAAACAAGGATTTTCTTTTTGAAAGGTTTTCCCTTCTTTATTATTTTACTTACTTAATGCAGTGTGCAACAGGAATCCGCTTGTCTAAATATCACCTTAAGATAACTTTTTGAATAGACAGGGAATTTTAAGAAAAAATCTCTCCGGCTTATTTTGTCTGCTTTTTATGTCTTATCTTGCATAACAGTTAACTACTTTCTTTTCTTAAAAAATAAAAATGAATTTTACAGTAAAACTACCAAGAATAATGCTGCGTACTCCATTTATGTACGTAACAGAGAAATGTCAAATTTTACATAATGCTCATGAATAGAACAACATTTGAAGGTTTCAAGCATTGGTTTCGAAAATGGGTTTGCCTTGCGTAATGTGTTCAGTGTTGTAGACAAAAAAGGCATTGCATTACAGTGAACGAGTGAACTTCATGCTTTGCTTTGTTCTGTAAATTCACTGTACATATTTTCATTGTGTACAAGGATTCTTAAAATAAAATCGCTAGTGTGACCCATGAGTTCCAGTTAATGATTTTTCTCATTTCCCCACATATCGCTGGGTCCAGACTTGGGTCTAGATCTAGATACTTTTTGTTTCCGTTTCATTTTCCCATGAAAGTGCAAAAAGTAAGCCCGACTCTTACTTACAGAGCCTATTAGTTTCGGACAGAGAGTCAGAAAACTGGAGAGATTTTCAATTTCACCTTTCTGCCAGCAAGAGCATGGTTATTTATTGTTTCCCTAGAACGTGGGGTGAATAGTTCACTTTCTACTTTTTCAACGCTGCATCGCTTACGTTCTCACTAGTAATTTGTTTAAAAGTGAAATTTGTGGATCCCTAAACAGAACTTGTTCGGTTCAAAAGTAATCCGACTGGTCTTGTCTTTTTTCCTGAGTTCACTTTTTCAAACTCAAGTACTCAAGTTACTCTTTTAGAACGTATCTCATTTCGACAGTTTCCGGACAGGTATCAAATGTGAGAAAAACAGTTTTTTATTTCCACATTTTTTCAAACATTCTTTTATCTCGGTACTATATTACATATCAGCTATCACTATCTCCATTTATGTTATTTGGAATGTCCATTAGTGCATTCATATCTTTGAAACACTTCTTATCAGAAGGATTTCTCAAGTCATTCACTATCAAAGGTTTGTAAAAATTGAACATTTTTTTCTAAAACAGAGTGGAATGAAATAAAATGCAATTTTCTTCTGCTTTCACATTTCTTTAAGGAAGCCTTTATATTTTTCTCCTTGCACCAAAGCTTTCTCAAATTCTCAAATTCTTAGCTTTCCCATTTCCCATACCCGGAATAATTTTTAATTAAACTGCAGTAAATAAATAAAAGAGAAAAACTACAGAAAGAACACGAATGATGATTTTACAGTAAAAAAAAACCATGAGAAAAGCAAAATATCAACGGGTTGTCCCAATACTCGATCGAATTGAAGCTACACCGCTGTGCGAATTTCTTGTTGGAAACCAGACAGACGGAAAGAAATTCTCAATATTCAAGGAAAATTTGTGAAAGAAAATCTACCAACAGCGCGAGACGCTACGTTTATGCAAGCTTACAACACAACAGCAAAGCAATATTAATTCTATGCATATAACTGCAAGATGCAAAATATGGCACGTTTACCTGCATTTTTAGACACGGGAATAGGTAGACCACTTGGTGAAGTACTTGATGAAGTAGTTGCAGCGGCTGGGGAGACAGGTGCCGCAGCTCCGAAGACTTCGCCTGTGAGTGACAGCAGATTGATGGAGAAAAGGATGAAGGATCCAACTTTTACCTTTCTCACGGACCTTGCCATCTTCGATCTAGATGTATGTATGTGTCTGGATAAAAAAATTCTTGCGAATTAGAAGAAACCCGAGCAATGTAGTTTTTCACCTAACGTCCTTTCTAAAATGCAAATGAGGTTAAAATTGCCTTTCCCAACTACCGCTTTCCACCAAAATGGAAAATTAAGCCCACTAAAGTGATATAAAAAACCGAAAACAGAAAACGAGTCGTCGTTAAATCTACATACTGTTTTAAACTATTCCTTCACAATCAGAATAATTGAAGAACCTCTGTTAATTGTTTTATTTGTCTTAAACTCCATAATCCAGAAGCTCCATTCTGCAGCTGCAATGCGATAAAAAGGACTCCTAAAAGTGTCGTAAAAATTTGTAATGCGGGCAAGATTTAATTAGAGCGATTTGAGTAGACATTTAATGCAGAATGTAAAAAATTAGAGTCTGGCATGTTTTGGGAGGCATATTGATGGTCAAATTATGTAAGTGGATCTGAACCAGATATTATCTGCAATCGGAAAATAGAACGGAACGTTTTTCTTTGAACCATACTGTTCGCAATTATTAACGATGCAACCAGAGAAAAAATAAATTCAAGAACAGAATTCTTCAAGAATAAACTTTCAAAATATGCTTTTATTTTCTAGACAGCCAGTTTCAAAAGTGGAGTAAATTAAGACATTGTTTACCAGCCTTTTAAACCACGGTTATTTTAACCTATTTTTTTCTCTAAAACAAAATAAAATCCTTGAGAACTTTTCTACAAGGGCCTGTGGCCATTAGATGGAAAAATGAAAAACAAATAAACGCCTTTATACGGTAGTGTTACAAGGAGAAAGATAACGAGACAAAATTAGTTTTCGCTTAACCCCAAAGTTTCGCATCTTTCCCTATAGTGTGAAAAAATAAACCACTTGAAAATGAATATGCCAGTTTACTTTTGTGGAAATTCGCCACAAGGAGAAATTTTGGGAAGGATATCAATAATAAATATAATATTTTGCTGCTTTGTTGACTCTTCTGTGGTAAGTAAGTAGCCCACAGGATACTTCTGGAAAATTATACGGAGAATTAAGTGGCAACTGGAAAAACAGTTCGAGGCAAACACCACGAAAAGTAGAGAAGGCACTTTGGAAGTAAAACCCTCAAAAAAGAAATCCGTTTTGTGTGGCAGTTGAAAAGATATTATATTGTATAAGGTAGTAAAGTGAAAAGGCTTACATGTTTCAGGGTGCCAACATGTATTTAGAAAATACGTGCAGAAAACCAGAAGACCACGGGAAAATATTTGCGGCGTTGTTCAGTGGAGTTTCAACTAAAAGTAATTTCTTTTCAAGAGATACTACGTTACAGAAAAGGCTCACGTTTTCAGCAGAGATGAGATGTGTCTCCTTCTCGGTCTGAGTAACAAGTAACTGAAGTCTACAGTTGGTTGCTGGATAAAACCCGACCAGGAAAAATTTCGCTGGTCCGTTCATTTTCTCTGGCTCCCTTGTTGATCGTGAACATATGCATTACATACAGTTGCCTTACAACGAACAGGTTTCTTTCCCTTTCTTTTGGAGGAAGGAACGAGACAAGAGTAGGCGCAGAGAAAATCTGCAGGGAAACCCATTTGCCATGAGTGAGTGCACACAATCCTGTATTTACAGGCTCTTGCTTGTTGTTTTCCATGTTACGGTTCACTTCCCGTTGAAACTTGTATTTTCCAAAATTTTCTCTTCCAAGCTGTATCATATGTATTTAATTTAGCTATGTTGTCTGAAAAAAAATATTATGCAAAAAGAACAATAGCCTTTAAGTCTTTACCAGGTCAAACTTTCCTGTAGACCCCATTATAATGCAGCTTTTTAGTTTTGTTTTTGTATGAAATGTGTCTGTCAAGTTTCTACTCATTAGGTAATTCTGTACAATATGACGTTTCTAATAATTGGATATTGTTAAACTGGATGGTGTACAATGTATTTACGCATCATTTTTCTGGTTCTGTATGCTCCAAAAAGATTGAGAGAGGAAATACGGTTGATTTCCCTTTCCGGTATTCTTGTGGAAATCTGCCAATCGTTCATGTCTAGTGAAATGAAGGGCTTTTATTGGTATGGTTCATCAGAAAATTTCATCGAAATGTAATCCTTGAATGTAGTATATGCGTTGCTTGATGTTGTTGTTGTGTTAGACAGTGAAGTGAAATCAAGTGAACGGTTATTAGGATAGTCCTTAATTTAAGGTACGGATCGTTATCTACCTCTTTGATGCATGAAATATTAGAGGGATTTGCAATTTTAATAAAATTCCTGTTTTCGTACAATTTAGAGGTCATAGTTCATGCGATAATGCTGGTTTTGTAAGCTGAAGTGTAATGCAGATCTGTAGGATTTGGATAATCCATTGGCTCATTATAAATTCCTAGCTAGGAAGGGATTTGGTTGCCGCATTGAAATTATATTTTGAATTCAGGTCTCCTATGAGGAACTGGCGAGTAAGGTAAAGTTTGGAAAGTCGGAAGTTTTTTAATCTCTTTTGCTGTCTGACTGACAAACGTATAAAGTGGCGTAGTTAACGTTATTTATTGACTGACAATTTCACTTGAACAGTCCTCTCAGCAAAAGTCAACCCAGATCCTAATCTCAACTACCAGTTTACATTGCAAAATTGGATTTCGCATTATTGGACTACCTAAAAGTGACCTAAAGCACTCGGTCGGTCATACACCAGCGAAAGTAAAAGTAGAATTTCGCGAATCGTAAATTTGTACAGTTCACAACTAACACAACATTGGAGTGGTTGCATCGTTGTCGTTAATTATGTACATTTATCGCACATTTGTGCCCAGTGACAGATCAAATTGCTAAATCCACAAAAACTATGCAAAATATTCGGGAGTCTGAGGCAGTTATCACTTTCACTGTATTAAGCATTTCTTTCTCTCGAGTCCCTTGTTTTGCACAATGTACGGAGAGTTTTCCATTTATTCTACTTGAAAAATGGAGAATGTCGGCACAAATTAATTCTATTTTTGCACACATTGGTAAGTTTTAGAAAGCCTTGCTAAGTACTAAGTGGAGAGGGTGGTCTACGTATGTACATGTAAGATCTAGTAAGGATGTGGCATCTGGTAATATACATGCATACAATTTATGTTTAATTAAAATTCTACACGATAATAATAAGCAAAACGAACTTCATCCTTTGACAAGCACATCAAGTCGCTTTTGGCAAAATTCTCTGCAACACCATTCCCGAATAATTGAATAAAGCTAAACTCTGTCAATGTGTGTTGGGTTAACAAATAAAATATGAAGTTTGATCAAAAAACCCTTACACCTCGAGCGTGACATTTTAATTATTGGTTAAATTCAACTTTACCCACTAATAAAAATCCGTTTCATTTCGTTTCACTTTGTCATCACAAAGCAGCAGCTTTAAATATTTTATTAAAGTATCAGCTCAGACTTTTCCCTGAACTGTAACCAAAACCAAAGTTCGTGGCGTTCGCATAAAAATTCCGAATTTTTACACTTTTTGCAAGTTTCGCTTTACTTTTACAAACGATCTGCACGCACACACCGGACTCAGTAAAAAAATGTAAAATGTAACGATGCTTGTTTACACACGGAAGAAGTAAAAATGTATGGCTATGACATGGCAGGTCGTATCGTATCGTATCGCATCATAACGTAACGAAAAAAGGGAAAATGCGGCAGTCGTTTCGTTTCACGATTACGATTGCTTCGAGCAAATGTCCCTTGCATTTTGCTTTGCCGTTATAGCCGCACACAAACACTTTGTGGTACGTGACACCACAGAGAAACGGAAAGCTTAAAAAGCAATTTAGTTAACGGCGAGGTTTCTACTGGAGTTGTATCTGCATCAAATCATAACACTAAACTAAAGTATACAAATAGGCACTTGAATTGATCAATGATGTAATCAAATAATAAAAGAACGCATCCTACGCCCGCGCCCAACAAATTCTACCGCAGAATCGCAAATTCTGCATCGACTCGCCACAAAACTGACAGAGTCATAATAATGACCAAAGTTTGATCAGTATAATACGGCTATGACTATGACTTAATCGTGAAAAAGCTTATCAACAAGCAAAACGGTCTTTTAGAAATGGGCGTAAGATTTGGAATTTTTTTCTGTAGTATTTTTGAGTTTCAGTGAGTAAACTCTCAAACTCAAACCTATCATTATGTTTGACATTATGCTTAATTTTTTGCGCACAGCTTTCAAACAATTCAAGCTACTTAAAACATTACCATTACTCTACTCTACATGGGTAGAGTTTAAGTGAAAAAAATCCGAAAAAAACCCCGCTAGATTCATTAGCGTTGATGTTGATTACTAAACATAACACACAGTGCAATAATGTCAGTAACAAGAACTTAACAAACCCTCCTCCCTCCCAAAAACATCCAAAAAGGCAAGGCAATTACTTCTTCGGTCAAATTATGAGAATTAGACGAAACTCTCACAACTGAGTAATGCAATTATATCAGCATGTGCAAACTCTTAACTCGCTCCACTCCACAGACCATCTTACAAGACAAACAAGTTTCCTTTATGTAGTACACAGTGGCCACACACTTTGAACACGTTGGTTAAGCTGAAGTTGCGACAGAATTACAAAGACTGAATTACAAGAATTCTGCTGTAACAAGACTTGAATTTGTCAAGTGTGTCCTTCCTTAATCAATTTTTTACTATGTATGACCACCTGGTTTACAGCAGCGAAGCATTTCTATTTCGAACTTTGCATTCTTTAGGCAAATAATTGTCCACTCGAGCTACATTGTAACTACTTTATTTGCAAACTTCCATCAGTTGAAACTTCTCATCATAATCATCATCATCCAAAGCCACAAAAAGATACAATCCTAAAAAAGTGAAATTCGTTGGATGGATCATAGTCATGGATCTCTCATGTTCCAAAATGTGCAGTGTAATTGTAACTCGTGCAAACGTTGATGATAGTCATCAAGAGAGAAAGAGGAATAAATGGAAGCGACTCCCTTTTCCCAACAATTTTGTGTTACTTCTCCACGGAATTTTATTATTCCTGCTTCTACCAGAAAGCTCGTTTGGCTACTACGTTGGACCCGAAATTGGAAATGCACCAGGCGAAACTCGAGTAGTGAAATCATGGGGATCGGTGCCGAATTCCACATCTCTGGCAGAAGCTGCTTATGTTCCGCAAGTTTACGCCATTGGAAACAACGCAGTTACATTCCTGAGAAGCTTTATCCCAGCGCTCCAGCCCAAAGTGGACTTCTTTGCAGAACAAATTCAGGACACAATTGACACAGCGAATACAAAGCTCATGCAAAAGCTGGAAAACAGCAACAATGGAATTATCGCTGTGGAAAATTTCTTCACGGGGCTAATGAAGGCAGTCGTGTTTGGAAAAGGACCGGAAGATGATGAAGAGAAGCGAAGAGTGGCCATGAGATTAATTAGATCTGGGGGAACGCAAGACTCTTCCAGTTCTAGTTCCACTACCACGACCACCTCGACTACCAGCACAACTACTACAAGCAAGCCAACTACTTTAACGACCACGGATGCTGTTGTTGAAATAACGACAGGATTGCCAATATTACAACGGTCGACCACGTCGAGTAATAAGAAGGAGAGTAAATCTACTTCTGCTGCTGATGAAAAAGAAGAAGAAATTAGTACCAATTTACTTCCCCCGAAAGTACGAGATAACAACTTTAACAAAATGAAATTAATTAATTTTGTCAAAAGCATGATTCAATCAAGTTGATCAGATACAATATCAGATTTAAAATTATTCAATTTCTATTTCCAGAAATAGAACTTCAAAGGCCAAAGCAGAAAGTTGTTGAAATTTATTTTCTACGTCTGTTCAAAAGTAGTCGTAAAGTTAGTTAAGATACCAACTTCAATGAAAAATGTGTTGTTTGTAAGGTCAGCGATAACATCTTAATATTAATAATGCTGTTATGAAATTGAAATAAATTTTATTTTGTCTCAGAATACTTTACATATTGCCGTCTCATATTGATTTGAGTTAGCAGCTTAAAAATACCAAGACATATTTATTTTTAAACTTTCTCACGGTTGTATTATTTTCTTCCGATCTTCATGATATGATATCCTCGTAAATGCTGAGCATGATATTTTGACTATTATATAAGTCAGTTCCTGGACCAATTATTTTTAGTGAAGAATTTGGAGCTGTGATTTGATGAAGATCATCAAATAAACCTGTCTTGTTTATTTTGCATGCAGCGTATCAGGTCAAACACAAATTGTAATGATAAAAGTTCAGACAGGAGGATATGTCGTGTACCTTTTAAGTTTAAACATGACTTACTTTATCATTCATTCGGTTCTGATATAGATGACGCGTGGAAGGACATTATTTCTATTGTGTGTCACAATCGGACATAACATCTAAAATTTATGCATTGTTGAAAAAGATTATTTCATCAGCAATTATCCAGTAAGTTATTAAAAAACTTGGATCCTCAGGTTGCCCCATTTCGATAATACCTCTAACAATACATTGTTGTTGTATATAGACCGACGCACAAAATGCGAGACAGGTCTGCGAGAATTTGGCAAGTTTAACGGGAAAGCAATTTCGACTGCTCGTCCTGGAAAGTGACGCGGAGGACCAGGAACTTCAGCCTTATCTGAAAAATCTAAGTACGCTTTATTTTATTTGTACCCCACAGAAGAATCTTATCTTCTGCTAATCTTTTCTTTTAATTATTCACAATTTCAGACTCAGACGTTTCTGGAATTTGGCTGCGAGGAAAGAAATCCCTGAACAGTGAGGGAAAGATCTACGTGTTTTGGGAAACCGACCAAGGGGAAATTCCAATTCACTCCAAAAATTTCCACCCAGGTTTATCCATACGAGAGAAAAGGGATCTTTACGAAATTATGGAAAGCGAAAACTCTGCAATTTCCCACATTTCTACATTGGATCCCTGGATTCAGTTGGATCGAGGTTATGAAACAGAAGGAGGGCGTTGCAAAAGTGGCAGATTTAACCCTCCTGGCTGTGAACCGGTTAAATGCAACGTTACATTACCACCTTGCGAGTAAGAGTGACCGACAAAACATTTTTCATTATTTGCATTAAAGAGTTAATTTTTATTTGTAATTAATATTTAGAACTGTTCCACGACCTTGCAATGTGCTTGAACAACCTCAATGTTCGGTGACGAGGCCGCCTTGCACTGCAAAGTGTGAAAATTGTACTGTTGTACCACCAGCCTGTTACGCCAAGCCTAAGCCTTGTGATGTAAAATCCACCCCATGTCAAGTATGTAACTGACCTTCTAAGCTTCTCTCGTGTGACACATTTTCTTCTTAAATATTGAATCAACGCTTTTTATTCTTACTATTAAAAGGTCATTTCGCCGCCTTGTACGGTAGAGCCCCCAAAATGCGAAACGACCCGTCCTCCATGCAGAACTATTCAGCCTCCGTGCAATGTGACGACCCCACCCCCATGCACCACCCATCGGCCTTGCATTCCAAGTTTCCGAAAAAGCAATTGCTCTGTGATCCAACCTCCTTGTTCAGTTGATAAGAATAATAAGACAGTTTGTCCACCTCCAAAAACTGTTTGCCAGCCTTCCTACAGGTGCCCACCCCCAGAGGTATGTGACAACAGAAAATTATAATCACCTCAAATTACTTTGACCAAAATGACCATTAAGATTGAAAACTTTAATTATGAGCCACCAAATTTTGATTGCTAAAGGTTTGTCAGAGTCCGGCAATTATTTGTCCGCCCCCTCTGGTTTATTGTGAACCTGCCAACATCACCTGCACGGATCCTGTCGTCAATTGCCCTCCACCTGCTCTATATTGTCCAGAGCCAATTGTAAGTGTTCAATTTAATAAAAACCCCTAGGTTAAACGTAATATTACATTTAAACGTGTCATGTATTTTTTTAAAGGTTAACTGCCCCGAACCGGAAATTATTTGTGGCGATCCACAAGTTGTCTGTTCTTCTCCGGTAAGAAAGGACTAAACAAAAAATGCCAAATCCTTTATCTTTGAAGACCATGTTTGTCTTTAGTAAATTTGGTTCCCTTTTTAAAAGGTTGTTAACTGTCCTGGAGTAGTAACTTCCTGCCAACCGCCCAAATTAGACTGTCCTCCTCCTGATGTAGTTTGCCCTGATCCCCTCATTGAGTGCAGTAAACCAGAACCATGTAAGCCACCGGAGTTGCCCCCTCCATGTGTTGAGGAACCTTTAACGACCACACCAAGGCCGTGTCCCGGATGCGGGTGTATTTTAATGAGCAAACCTCACCATTTCAAATGGGACATCCAAACATGCCAACAAGAGTACCATTTTATATGTGAAGGTTGATTGATTTGATGTAAAACAACTCCATAGAATGGAGTCCATATCTCTTTTGTTTTGTACATAATTTTTTCACTTCTCATTTTAATTTACAAGAATTTTATTGACCGGTAATTTGCTGATTAACTTATATTTTCTCTTGCTGCTCATGCACTTGCATTACAATATAAATAAATTACAAAATCGACAGATAGTATCGACAAAAAAATTTTACATTTGAAAATTTGAATACCTTAGAACCACATTAACCTTTATACATACCTAATACAACAATATGTACTAGCCTACTTTTTAGTCAAAAGAAATTAATGTACGTGTTATTGTTACTCTATACACAACCGAATTTTAATAAAATTATATTACATTAGAAGTACCGAAATTATCTAAACAAAGAGTAAAATTCCCAAATCTTCAACCCGAAACATTTACTACTTACTACTGTATTTAATATTACATGTTCTTTGAAATCCAGAACAAAACCCATAACCTCCGAAATATAAATATGTGGTGAGTTAAATTTAAGAGGTCGTTTTGTCAGAGTTGCTGGGACCACCTCCAATCAGGGCTTCGTCCATCAAATCATCGTCAATTGTGAAAGGGGTGTGGGGGCTCTGTACAATCAAAGCTGGACTACGACTGTGCATCAGCATAGGTGAATTAGGAGCCGGTGACTTAACAATACAGTGCATAGAAACAACTGGATTCGACTCGGCTTCCGTGACAGGAGGCGGTGGCGGAAGTTGAGTCGCGGGCTGCTTTTCCTCAGTAGGTGTGGCTTTTTCGGTGGGAGTTGTAGAAGGAGGAGGTTGTGTGGGAGCGGCTTGCGCCACCGTTGCTGGTACTTGACTTGGCGCTGTTGGCCCAGGAGTGGTTGACCTTGCTGGTGCAGGGGTCACAGATCTGGGAGGCGGCGCTGGTGTCGTTGATCGTGGTGGTGGTGCCGCCACGCTCTCTTGCTCAGCAGGCTTTTCAGTCGTAGGTTCTGCAACTTCCGACGTTGTAGGAGGCGTGGTTGGAATATTCTGCGGGGTGGCAATAGATTCCGTTGTATCCATTGGTTCGGGAGACTCTGGTGAGATGATCGTTTCTTTGGGAGCTGCAACCAAAGCAATGGGCGCGGATTGAGGGGCAACGGGAGGAGGTGGCGGCGGCGGCGCCCCAATCTGTTCCATAGTACTGACAATAGGTTCAGACGGCTTGGTTTCTTCAATTCTACCACTTGTAGCTACCTCCGGAATACTTGACAACAATGGGACTGTCGGCGGTGGAGGTACCGTCGCCAAAGGTTGAGAAATTAAAGTCGGTGCTGTAGATACAGTCGGCATTTGGGGTACTGTTGTGCTTGGCGGTAGAGTTGGGAGCAGAGGGGGCGGCTGTGGTGTGGGTTGGCGTGGAGGTGTCGTCTGTGGGGCCGGGGGAGGTACAGGTGTCGAAACTGGAGGCGGTGGAGGATTCACACTCTCCACGACCAACTCGGGATTCGTTTTCTCCAGAGCGGAGGCAACAGATGAAACAGGAGGTAATGGGGGTTGAGGTTGTGGTGGAGTGGGTGCTTCAATCTTTTCCACAGGTTTATTCTTCTTCGGAATCTGAAAACTCTTCAAATCAAATTTATTGTCCTTGAACAAACCACCAGGCTCCAGGCTTGGCATAAAAAGTTTTCTCGTATCCGTGATTTTATTCATTTCCTCCCTCTTCACCAACATTGGTCGTTTCGGTTCATCCTTATTGGGCGTGGTCTGTTGTTTTAGCTTCTGACCCAAAGGTCTCTTCAAAACATTTTTCTTCTTCATGTCCAAAGTTCCAAACTTTGGAGCTGTAAGTGCCTTGTTAATTGTTAACTTCAAACCTCCTCCCGTAACTAGCCCTGAACTTGACTTCACGCTGTATTCATTCACTTTAGAAGCAGTTTTCTGAATAATATCCGTAATACTGGAGCTCGCCTTCAGCAAATCTTTTGTGCTCATCTGTTCTGGCTTCTTCCCTGCACTAGTGTCAATATCCGCTGCCGCCGCCGACTTCAACTTATTAATCACACTGTCCAAACTGCTCTTCTTCGGAGTCGGAGTTTTATTAGCAGCTGCTAAAGCAGCAGCAACCGCCTGAGTTGCAGCCTGCGTCTTTGGAGGTTGATAAATCACCAAAGATTTGTCCTTCTCCATTTTCGGATCGTTCTTCTTGGAAATGTCAAGCGATGGCTTTCCAAATTTTTTTGTTTTCGGTAGTGAAACAGATTTCATTGTTGAAACGCTTGGCTTTCCACCCTGCTGTTGTAACTTGCTCACTTGTTTGATGTCCAACCTTCTCACTTTCTTCTTTTCCAAAATATCATCCGGTCGCTTCTTTATTTTCTTTAAATCTGTCGAATTTGGTAGTATTGGAGTCACTGTAATAGAATTCGGGATAGAAGGCGTATTTGAGGGATTCGGCAAAGGAATTATCTCGATTCCTGGTCTGATAGATGCCAGTAATGAATTCACTGTTGATGACGTTCCAGCGTTCGAATTCACAGGCGTAATACTCAAGCTCGGAAGTCTATCATCTCCTTCCACATTGGAATCCAGCGACACGCTTCGCTTAACTGGGAATTTCCTTTTCAACTCTTCCGCATTTTGCGAGTTGTTCACAGGCGTTATGTCGATATTCCAACGGCAATCTTGCTCCAATCCTAATTCCGACATCCATGCAGGCGTTGCTGCTGCTGGACCTGGTCCATTGGGGTCTTCCTGTCGAATAGGACTCTTTTGGCGTATTGGACTTTTCTGAATTTCTGTGCTCGTTTTGTTTCGTTTTTTCCTCTTCGCTGGATTATTCTGGTCAAGAAGACCTTGTAAAACACTCGACCCGGGAATACTGCCGTGACCAGCGACAGGAATCGGACCCTGACCATTCTTAGTATTCGTCTGCGATTGGAAATTTTGGGAGAGTGAAGCAAAGATGGGATTTGACATGTAAGATATGAAATCAATTGGAGCAGTCTGAGCCGGAGCGTTGTAATTCATACACTGCTTAAAGGAAGGGGGTTGAATCTGTTGAGATTCAAGTCCACAGCTTGGCGCTGCCACAGACATCAACGGATTTATAGAGCTGTTGCTTGTGCTCGGTGCAGGTATCAACGAATCTGGTTTCGGAATATCCGATTTGACTTTCATCGTTTGCCAACGTCTAATAACTGCTCGTACAGTTACAGGGATTGACATGCTTCGTCTAACCACGCTGCACGCATGTTCCTCCAAAGTGGGTATCATGTCCGGTGTTGTAGAATACAACGCATGCACACGACATTGTGGAACCATCACGTCTCGGATATCGAACTCGAGTGTGACCAAGGAGTCATCCAAAGGATGTTGAAAAGAGACAGAAAGATTGTGGTGTGACAAGGCCGAAACTTCAAACACGAGACTTCCATTTTCTGACAAATGAAAATCCAAATTAATTAATTAATGAAATAATGAAGCAATTGGATACTTTTATAACACTATTAAAGTTAGTCATACCAGCTTTGCTGCATAACCGTACACAACTTTCCACCAAGGTGTTGAACATTAATTGTTGACGAAGAGTAGCGATAACTTGTGGAAGCTGACTTGCCAAAGTAAACGAAATTGAAGAAATGAGAACACCTTCCAGTCCTGATGTCTCCGTCATGAAATAGCAATGATGTTGATCGGGCAATGTCTATAAAGATTTGATTTGTAAAATCATCAAGTTTCAAACTTTCACAAAAAAAATAAATGTAAACCGTAGATCTTAGCTTACCACAAACAGAGCCTTTTCTTCGGAACAATCCAACTGATTTCCACTTGCAACTTGTGTAATGAGTTTCAGAATTGGTTGCGGTTCTCCAGAAACAGCGTTTTCAATTCCAGTTATGTTTTGAATGGTGTTAAGCAGACCTTTAAAGATCGGAATGGGTTTTGCAAGTTTCAACACAAAACAGGCAGGTAATGCTGTACTGTTTGTGGAATTCAGAGTCCCGTAACGTGGCATACTGAAACACAAAAATGGAGATTAAAAACAACCTGTTTTTAAACCAAATCTAAATTCTTCATTCATGAAAAATAGGTTTCATATAATACTTACGCTTTTCCTTCTGGATTCCTGTAAACTGTAACGTTTGTGCTCATTTGCAACTTTCGATTGATTCCAGGACTCCCTTGAATGCTGACTGTTGCAGAAGTGCCAATTTGTCTCTTGACAATTTCATTGACGTCGTTAGGAATGCACGCTTTCAGCTCCTTGTCAATGAATTCGTAGGGGCTGAAGTAATACGTCAATTTAACAGGATGACCGCCACGGCGAGGTTGAAAGTGTCCTAAAAGGTACTTCATTATCATTAAATCCGCCTTTGTTTCGTGGGAATACGTAGACGCCATCGCAGCCAGATCAGTTTCTAGTGCCTGCAGCGCAATGAACGCCTTTGACTTGATGTGTTTGTCTGCATTCAAGTTATAGATTGAAATAAGCCCCTGAAGATGAGCACCAAAATCTTTGAAATCTTGAACCTCCAAAGATTTTATTAAATCTGGACATTGCTGGAATATGTAAATTGAGCATGTTAGAGTCTTCCAATTGATCAATTAAGATTAGTATTAAAACCTATAAAAAGTATGACGATTGAGAATAATTAAATTAACATACCAATTGCTCCGTCTTGCCTTCATGCTGAATTTTCATATCTCGCACAACTCCACTGGCGTCGATCAAAACTTCCAAATAGAACATGTCCGAACTAATAAACCATTCCTGCTCGTTTGCTCCTGGAGATAATTTAAGACCAAGCTGTCGGCTAACCATGTCAAGTCTTTCCACCATGCTGGACAAAGAGTTGACCTTAATTGACTGTTGTAAAGTGTCTAAACATTTTTGAAGATGCAGTTTATCATTGGGGTCAAGTATGCAACGCCGTTCCATCAAAGCTTGACGAAGATTTTTTGCAGTTTCTTGTAGTGGTTTGAGAGACGCCCTTTTCTGTCTCAATTTTTCCATCATCAATTCCAGTCTCCATGCTGGAGTTTTGCTTGTAGTGGTGTTACTCGATTTTGCCACATTTGTCGCTCCAGTTCCTGCTGTCGAACTGTTGCTCATTGCTGAAGCCAGCAATTGAGACAACGGTGTTTGATTCTGGTCACTCATTGCTCCTTGAGACTGAGATCCAATAGTCACAGGGGCAGGGTTTTCGCTAGAAACTACTGAAGATGGAATTACGGTTGCGCCTCCTGCTAAATTATTTGTAGCAACGGTGGCAGCCGAGAGCTGTTGCTGCTGTCCACATCCGTCCGGAGAGACCTTGGACTGTACCTCCATTAAACCCAGCAAGAGTAAGACTTACAAGCTCAATTCCTTTAATTTGTAAAAGTGTGCATCCGTCCGTACAAGCCCAATTCCAATTTAGAGGCAGAAATAATAAAACTCAAGGCCAAATCTAAAAATGATTTCAAAGAAACCCCATCCCCAAAAGAGAAAGCAAGAAATGATTTTTAAGTTAAGCGACTCTAATCATTAGATTAATCTACTTGTACTTACTTACTCAATCTTTTAGTAAATTCTATTCGTGCGCAACAAGGCGGTGCGACTCGAATCGATAGTCAATTAAATTGTGAATTTATTTAATGGTTAAAAAGGTTGTAATTTTAAAAACTTTAAACAGCATTTATAATAATGTTAGTTGCTTCAGCTGCTGCTTGTGGTTGCATTAAAATTGTAAGACTATAATCATTCAATCACGAATTAGCTATCGTGGAGTAGTGGTTAATTAAGAAAGAGAAAGGTGGTTAAATTAAATGCTACTTTTTAACTAATACCCAATAATGGTTGATTAGTCCTATAAAGGGGACTAAAAGACTAAATACTATTTGAGATTGAGACGTTTTTTAAAATCTTAGGTAAGTATCTACAGTCAGATATTTTTTACTTTACAAGAAGAAGGTAATTTAAATTAATTGATCAATAATTCATTACTAACTAAGATAATTTATGGCGCAAAAGAGTTCCTTCCTTACCCTTCAAACGATTTATTTATTCACTTCAGTCACTGTCACTGTTGGTTGGTATTTCTATTTACAAACAAATGACACTTACAATTTTTACTAGCGAATGAAACAACTGTTGTCGTCTGAGGTGGTGTCGACCTGGGACTGGGAGTTTTCTTAACCTGTCACCTGTCACTTTAATTTTTTAATTTTATTAAATAATAGTTTTAAATTATTTTTTCTGCTGAAATTGAATTTTTTTAAAAACAATCAAAAGGCAAATTGACCTCAATCCCAATCGTGCACTAAAAGACCATTCAGTGCAGTCAGATTCAGATTTTCATTAGGTTGTATCCTCTGCATGCTTTTACCTAATTTGCATTTTTACGTGAGCGTGAATATAAAATTCACATCAGTCGACTTTTACATATTGTTAACATGCTAAAAGTTTTAACATTAGACGGTATGCAGTGTGTATTATGCACTACATGTAATGTGTGTGTTACTGCTATGCTGCTTTTGGCTTTTGCTGTCCCAAGTCCCAAACACTGAACTGAACTGAACACGAATTGTCATCAGCTGAGGGCTGAGGAGGGTGGCGAATGGCGAATCGAATCTTGTCCCAGAGCTCGCTCGCCGCTGCTGCTGTGATGTGTGATTGAATTCGATCTGTTTTCGAGAGAGTCGAGATCGAGAGTCGAGAGTTAAAGTGACGAGTGACGAAGTGCTTTAGAAATTTCGAACTTGGCAATCGAAAATTAAAATGGATTTGCTCGGGAGTTGTCAAGTCTGTGGCCAATTTCGGCTGTCTGATGAAACCAGTCATAATTATGATTTGTCATCGACATCAGTTCCCAAATGTCAGACAAAATTATTCGCCGGATCCGATGGGTCAACAACTTTTAATGAACATTTGCGATTCTATTTTGTTACAAGGAAATTGTTACACTTTTCGGAAAGCCAATGTCTGAAGTTCATGATGCATATGACTGATTCGAATTCGAATGACAGCAAAAGTAAAAGTTTGTTACTGTTATGTGATAAATGCAAAAACATTGTTGACGAGGCTGCTAAACTTCACATGCAATTAACTGCTCTACAGTATCAAATTGATAAGTTAAGTGATATTTTAAAACGGAACGTATGCAGCAACAAAAGTGGTCTGTTTTCAAAGGAGAGCGAAGGACTAATTTACGCTCAAAGTGGAGCACAGCCAAAGGTCGAAGTTGTTGAAGACGATCAGATTGATTTTGATGAAGCTTTTGACGTTGACAACTTTGGGGGTCATTTCCTTACTGATACTGGGGACGACGGTGGCGATGATGACTATGAAGATATCGCCATACATGATTCCAGTCGACAAGAGGAAGAGCGGAGTCAACCGGAACTTGGACCTCGAACACCAACTGCAACAGTTACAAACGTGCCAGAGAAAACGCTACAGTGTGAACTGTGTGAATCTACCTATGCTACACTTCCTGGTTTCAGAAAACATTTGCGAATACATGACGAAAGTAATGCACTGGGAAATAAATTTGACTGTCCAAGGTTGATAAAATAGTTTTACACTAATGACTAAATTTCCATTGTGTTCGGTATCTAACAAAATGTAATTGTTAAATTTATTTTCTACAGATGCCGCCATCCAAACTTAACCAAGGACGCATTGAAATGTCATATAACTCAAGTGCATGAACACGCTCAAAAAACCTGCAATATTTGCGGACATGTTTCATACAAACCCTGGATCCACAAGAATCATATGCTAACGGAGGTAGCTTAAATATTTTTACCTAAGCCTAATTAAATTATATAGTCCATGTTGAAACTTTAGAATTAAATTAAGAAATTTCTGATTAATTATCAGCACAATGTGGATGCAAATCAAACCGTAACGGCGGAGAAAGAAATCTTTTCATGTAAATTGTGTGCTTCTGAATACACTTCAAAACAAGGATTTAACAAACACAAACGCTATCACGAGCAAAGTAATTTAATGGGAAATAAATTTGACTGCCAATTATGCCGTCATCCTTGTATTTCAAAAAATTCACTTGCCAAACATTTAACGAGATCTCATTCAACTAATGAAGATCAGAAGGTAAACTGCAACTGATTACTGCAATTTTAATTCGTAAATCATTCTAAGAATATGTGAAACTATTGAAATACTTTTTATAGATAACGCCAAAAATTGAAACTCCTGAAGATACAGTGGATAAAGATCTTGATGACCAAACCGGAATTTTACCACTCGAAGAAGAATCTTTCCAAGAAGAAAAACGGTTAGATGAAATCAATACGCCAGTAGAAACTCGTCCACTGCTTCGTCGAAGAAGTACAAAAATAACCAGTTACAAAGTGGACAATGCAGGGTCCGATGATGACGATGCTGATATTGATATCAGACAAGATACTAAAAGGAGAAAAAAGGAAGATAAAGACTGGGAAAGTGAAGAAGATCAAGAGGAGTCTGCCTCAGCGAGCCACGATGATAGTCAAGAATCGGAACCAGAGTCGGACTCATCAGATAGCGATTTTGAAATTGAGAGAAAGTAAGTTTTGTATTATAGTTGTCATCTATCGCCTATTAATGTACTTGTTGATTATGATATTCTCAAAATTGTTTTGTTTCAGAAAACGGGCCAGAACCGTCAGAAGAGCAGGAGAAGCATCCTCATCCCGACCGAAGGGCGACTTCATTTGTACAATGTAATTACTAATTAGAAAGAAAGAGTTTGCAGTTATTATATGCTTCTTTATTTAAAAAAATGCTTCATGAGTTTATTGTCTGATTTGCGCAGTTGCAACAACACTTACAGCTGTGATAGAAGTTTATCAAGACACATGGAATTACATGACCTCAGCCGTTCTATGCAAAATAAGTATGACTGTGAGAAATGCGGATTTCCCTGTAATTCTGAAAATAAATTGCGTTACCACAAAAGAAAAAGGCACCAGGAAATAGCAAAGCTTTGCTGTCCAGTTTGTCCGTACGAGGCTAGAAGGCCAGTCCAATTGAGGAACCACATGGATAAAGTAATAATTTTTTTAACGAAGCAAGTCCGAAATGTTTTGTAAGTAAATGGTACAGTAATAGCTGTTTTTGTATCTTTCGGTTTCAGCATAATGTACCATCTCAAGAAATCAAGCGAAGGTTTTATTTCTTTTCTTACATTTATACTATAAATATAGCATTAAAAATTGAAATTAAGCTTGGGATTTGATTTGTAAATAATGAACGCGTATTTCAGTCATAAAAAATGGTCAAAGTATCTGCCGTACATGCAGCCGGATGGAAAATTCAAGTGCCCCTCATGCGAATCAGTTTTTATATCAACTTCAGCATTTTGTAGGCATCTGCGGGAACACGATAAAACGAAACTTGCTCCTGAATCGTTTGACTGTGAAGAGTGTGGCTTTCCTTGCTTAAGTAAGCTAATTCATAATTAAATGACACAGTAAGATCGTAATCGCAATTATCAGTAACTTTATACTAATACAACAATTCCGGTTACGTGTTTGCAGGCGAAAACAAACTGCAACGGCATAGAACTAAGGTCCATGGTCAACCGAAGAGTTTCAAATGCAGCATTTGCAACAGGTCCTTCAAGAGGCCATTTATGTTGGAAGCACACTTGCAAACGGTAACTGAATGAATTCACAAATTCATACGTTAAATACAATTTACAATATTAACCTGTTGTGTTACTATTTTTCTTGAACAGCACAAGCAATTGGAGAAAGCAAGAGATCCTACAACGGGGTCATATCGATGTTTCCTATGCAAATCTTACGAAGGAAGCATGCAGGGCATTATCGTTCACTTAACACAGGCACATCCCGACTACGTGCTTGAAGGCTCGAAATTGTGTCCGCAGTGTGGTCAATCTTTTACAACAGAGACCATATTAAGGCGGCATATCAAAAACAAGCACGAGAATATTTACCGCTTCAGATGCGAAACTTGCTTCAAAGGTAAATATCACTCAGAAGCCAAATTAATTTTACACTTTTAATTTTAATTGAGATTAACACTGCTTTTTATTTTATTTATTCTACAAAGGTTTTGAGAGTAAGAATACTCTCAAGCACCACCAAAAAACACACGAAGAAGTTCGTACTCGGGAGTTTATATGTGATGCTTGTGGCACGGCATACAGTCACTCAAGAACTTTAGCAGTAAGATTTTTTCAATATTTGAATATAACTTTTAAATTAATCCGAATCTGGGGGAGAAAAAGTTCAGGTAAATAATAAGTAAATTGTATTAATTTTTGAAGAATCACGTAGCAAGATTCCATCCCGAATTAAGTAAAGCTGATAAAACCATTAAACGAAAAGCTGTTAAAAGAGGTCAATTTAAATGTAAATGGTGTGACATGGTTTTCACCTACAAGTATCTTTTAGGTAAGACATCTAGTAAACTATAAACCTATATGCCTATAAACTGGAAACATTCATTTCTTATGTTACGACAAAATTAAAATGTTGGTTTTATTAAATTTTAATTCCTTGCAGTCAGTCATATGCCGTCAGCTCATAAAGATTTGTACACATTCGGATGCGACCTTTGTTCTAGAACGTACATATCTGCAAGTAGTCTGAAACTTCATAAGGAAATTAACCATTCTGATGGAAGTCGATCATTCTCTTGCAAATATTGTCAGAAACCATTCACCCACAAACATTACGTCATTTGCCACTACAACTATTGCAGGGAGAAGAAGAAACTAGATGGATCATCTAGTTCCATTGTTCCTGAGGACACTCACATTAACAATCAAAATCTGACCTTTCAAGAAGAATCTCAGCAACACAAAGCTGCTGCTTCCTCGTCTTCGTCCAATACTGCTGGAACAGATACCAGCTTGATGGTCGACGATGATTTTCGGAAGAGGGAATCACTCCAGTCCGGCCAAGATGAGCCAGTTTTATAAATTGACCATTTGTCTTAATGTCTTAATTAAAATGTCGAATAAAGAATAAAGAGTTCAAACACAATTTTTTTTCGAATATGATTAGCAGAGTTTCACATTTCACATGTAAAGTTTTTAGTTGCATAAGGCTTTTTAGCAAGCATAACATAATACTGACTGACGTTTCATACGGGACGAGACCACCATTGACCATAGAGCTTTGAGCGCTTTCCGGTTTTATGGCTACTGTCTTGTTCTGTGAGCCGTGTGAGATTACGGCCGGCTTTATAATGTATAAAGGCAGTGTTGGGGTCTGCTGGTCTGCTGCTTCATGTGTTTTGTTTGTTGTCATTTTGTCCGTAAATTTTAACTGAGAAAACTAGAATTGATACCTAGTTTGCAGGAAGTTCATGTGCTGATTGTGATTAATTTTAATTGAAATTAAAAAATATATACTGAAACTTCAGTAAAAAAAATGCCGAAGCATAGACGAAGCAGCAGTAGCAGTGACAGCGACGACAAGGAAGAGGACAAGAAGAAGCAAAGGAAAAGGTCACCACAGAAGGATGCGTCTGCCTCTGACACGAGCAGTTCCAGTTCATCTTCCAGCTCCAGTGACTCGGAAGAGGAAATCGGACCAATGCCTGCACCACCGGCAGCCCCAGGAAGTGAAGACAAAGGAGGAGAAGGAGGTGAAGACAAAAAAGAAAATGAAGATGATAAACCACTACTGGCGAAACAGAAAAAGCGTTTAAGAGGTTGGGCTGGTTGGAGTCATATTTTTGATACTTTCTAAAACTTCCATCTTGTTGATAAGAGTATGGATAATTAAGATTAAAACTGATGGAAAAGTTATTTAACCGTTTAACAGTTCTCCCACTGGAAGATGTATACTTGAGCAATATGCCGTGTGCGGAATATTACGAGAAGAGTTTTATGCACAGAGACGTTATCGCGTTTGTTGTTGTGACCAAGTAAGTTTTCAAAAAGTTAAAAGTTTTAATAATTTGCTAATTGAAAGCATCATTATAGTATTAATGCCAATGAATACTTTGATTTTAAAATGATTCTAGGACCGACTTTGTAATTACAGCAAGTGTTGATGGTCACGTAAAATTCTGGAAGAAGATGGACCATGGAATTGAATTTGTGAAACACTTTCGAAGCCATTTGGGTAACATACAGGACGTTGCGACGAACGCAATGGGATCGCTATTCTGTACCATCTCTAACGACCAGAGTATTAAGGTGTACGATGTGATTAATTTCGGTGAGTTTTCCATGACCAATCGAATATATTTCTTTAATTCCGTTGGTTAAGCATATACAATTAAGCTGTTAATCAAATTAATTGGTTTGGTTGTTACGTTTGTTAATTTGTTTAAGATATGATAAATATGATCAAAGTGGACTATGTACCTCAGACTTGCGAGTGGATTCACTCCTCGAGTTCCAGCGGTCATGACGGTGCAGTAGCGACTTTGGCTGTGTAAGTACAAAAGTTATTCTCCAGTTTGCTTTCAAAACTTTTATCAGTTACACAGTTTGCTAGATTTGGAAGGTCGAAAAAAAAAGCTTCATTTCATTTTTATTTTCGCAGAGCTCAAACCGATTCCCCATTAATTCACATTTATTCTGCTCAGCAAGAAGGAAGCACTCCGATGAAAACGCTGGACAATATTCATCGAACACACCCAGTTCATTTGATAAAGTACAATGCTGTTTACGAATCTGTTGTATCTGTGGATTCCAAAGGAATGATCGAATATTGGACTGGTTCACGGCATGAATACGAATTCCCAAAAAATGTTCAGTTTGAGTCCAAGTTGGACACGGACTTGTTTTTATTCGTCAAAGAGAATGTCAACGTTCTCTCTTTAACCATAAGCCCCAACGGGAAATTATTCGCTGTAGTAGGAGCTAATCGAAAGGTTAGTAGAATTAGAATTTATTGACTCATAAAATTATCTCTATTTGTTCACAAGTTTTTGTAAATTGGATTGTAATGTGTCGAATATTTAATTTCTGATTCTGTAGATTTACGTATTTAAGTTTCTAACCGGAAAACTCATGAGGATATTCGAGGAGTCACTGCAGAGTATAACTGAATTGCAACAAAAGTCTCAGTTAATTCCCCCAATGGAATTTGGTAGAAGAATGGCCGTCGAGAGAGAACTGGAAAAAACTCAAGAGAGCCTGAAGTACACGAGTATGGTTTTCGATGAAAGTTCCAACTTTCTTTTGTATCCAACAGTTCTCGGAGTGAAAGTTGTCAATCTCGTGACAAACAAATTAATCCAGGTTATAGGAAAGCCAGAAAATCTGCGTATTTTACATTTAGCCATGTTTCAAGGCAAGCCGAAAAAATTGGCGCCAGCCGCACCTACTGTGGAATTAGAAGCTGCGGAGAATCCAACAATTGATTCAGTTCAATGTGATCCAACCCTCTTTTGCACAGCATTTAAAAAGAACCGATTTTACATCTTTACGCGACGAGACGCTGACGACCATGCTTCTGCAAAGGACATGGACAGAGACGTATTCAATGAAAAGCCAAGCAAAGAAGATATCATTGCAGCCACTGACGCAACCGGTAAAATGCCACATTATATCTCCTTCTTCACTTACAAAAGAACATTAAAGATTCACGTTGAAATTAATTTGGATTAATTTGCTTTTGTAGTCGGACAAAAGATTTATGACATTGCAGTGATTCATACGACGAAAGGAGACATTCAGATTAAGCTGTTCGGCAAAGAGTGTCCCAAGTCCGTGGAGAACTTTTGCGTGCATGCAAAAAATGGCTATTTCAACGGCCACATATTTCACCGTGTTATTAAAGGATTTATGATTCAAACAGGAGACCCAACAGGTAATCTCTTCAAAATGTTAATTTTTTACAATCGGTTTTTAATTCTTCATTAAACATAATTCTTCATGCTTGAATTCGATTATCTCGTAGGGATTGGCACTGGAGGCGAATCAATTTGGGGAGGTGAATTTGAGGATGAATTTAACCCTTCATTGAGACATGATCGACCCTACACCGTGAGCATGGCCAATGCAGGTTTGTTTGTTTGTAATGTACTTTCATTCGCAGTTAAGTTAGTTTAAAGGTTGAATGTTAATTTGAAATTTTGTCATGTCTTTTACATCTCAATTTTAGGACCGAATACAAACGGAAGCCAGTTTTTTGTGACCGTTATCCCTACGCCCTGGCTAGACAACAAGCACACCGTTTTTGGGAGAGTTACAAGAGGAATGGAAACAGTTCAAAATATCTCAATGGTAAAAACCAACCAGAAGACGGATAAACCTTTTGATGATGTCTCGATAATTAACATTTCCCTTAAGTAATATTTCAATTGTAGGTAAATTACTTCTAAAAGATTGTTTTAGTTATGCTATGTTATTATGCATTATTTATGAAATTGTTTTAGCTATTTGATTCCAATTTTAAATAAAATCCCGAAACTTTCATTGCATTAAATTTGCAACCAAAAAAGTAAAAATGTTGTGCAAAGCGAATTATGAATCATGATCATTGACACCAAGAAGTATGAAAATGAAAAATATCAAACTTCGAAACTTGTTTCTTTTTGCAATGCAGGAAAGTTTATTAAAATTCGTTTTTGAGCGTCAGAAAGAGAAAGAAAGAAGAGAGAAGATAGAAAAGAGAAAGTTCAGAAAGAAGGGACAGACATCCGATGGAAAGAAGTGGGTATAAACTTAATACATTATAGCAGCTATGTAGAAAGTAAGTTAGAATTTTGAGAAAGAGAAAAGTGGTCAAATCGTAATATCACAGACTGGTCAACTTCAAAGCTTCGAATTAATTGAAAGCTTATCATTAGTTGTAATAAATTAGTTTTATCATATCACAGAAAAGTTTGAACATTTAATGCAATGCTCAGTGTCTATTGTATCTGGTTTGTTGTTGTTGTTGTTGTTGATGTTGTTGTTGTTGATGATTGTAGTTATTGTTGTAGTTGCTCCAGTTGTTGTTGTGGCTGTGGCCGTGGTGGGAGCTCTCCTCAGAGCTGGAGGAGGAGTAAGACTGGACTGGGCGGTTTTGCCAGGCAGATCTTTGTTGCGAACGGGTGTAGGAACGTCCCCAACGGAGGTTGTTGGAACCGTTTCCATTGTTGCGGCGGATCTTGGCGAGTGACTCTTCTTCCTTGATTTGTTGCGTGACGGCGGCCTTGACGTTGCATTGGTCAGAGTCGGAATCGAAAGCGTAGTCGGCGTAGAGGAGGGTGTTGTCGCTCAATGGAATGTCCTTGCGGCTTCTGCGCTCTGAGACCTTCTCACCATCGAAGTCTCCGCACATGCCGACGGTCTTGTTGCGGTAGCAGTCATCGGCGAAGATGATCACCTTGCTTCCGTCGAAGGCGATGTCGTTCTTGGGGGTCAGGATTTGAACTCCGCCACTTGGGTGGGGCTGGATGCGGCAAACGTAGTCGTTGCTCTCTGGGCGTTGTCCTTGCTTGCGAACGGTGACTGGGAGGGAAACGGCTTGTCCGTTGACCATGGCAGCGATTTCGTTGGCGGGCTCGACTTGTTGAAGACGGGCACGTGGGACGCTGCGTTGGCCGGAAAGGACGACCTTGGTTTGGGAAAGGATGATCTGCAACTTCATGTTGTCAGTTCCAATGTTCTTGGCCAAGATAGCCATAGAGTCATCACCAGATCCGTCGGCGGTCAAGAGATGGTAGCAACCTAGAGAACGAGTAACCAGATTTGGAATTATCCTCCGATTTCTAAAAAAAAATCTTGCATTAATTCTGCAAGCATTCTAGTATTTTACTAACCTTGAGCGACGTCGGTATCGATTTCGCCGACAACATCGTCAAAGGTGGAGATGTATTTTCCCTCCAATTGACAACTTGCTGTTGATGAGAAATAAGAACAGTTTTTCAATGACCAAACTTATCAGTGGTTTAATAATTTTGCCAGAGCATTTTCAGAATTTTATGTCAGTTAGCTTACGTTGAGCATCAGATCCGTAGAGGTAGTCTTCGATGTTTTGGTAAACGTCTTGGATGGCAGAGAGTGGGAAGGCAGCTTGCAAATATTCGTTGCTTGGGACGCTGTTGATTTCGAGCTCAGTCTCGTTGGTCAAAATATTAGCCCACCAGAACTCACCATCGGGGGCCATGCGGAGGGTAACGATGGCAGAGTTGCCGTTGGCTGGGTTCTCTGGGAAGCGGTCGTGGTAGACATGGGGCATGTAGTAAGCCTTGGCGTAGTCACGGGCGATGTACACGGCTTGTTGGAGTTGTTGTGGGAGAGCATCGGACCATTGGATGTTCAAACGAGCCTTGTTAAGGGCGGCAGCTTGTTCAACGGCACAGGTCAAGCAGTCGTCGGAAACGGAGAATCCTTGTTTCTCGTCTTCTTCACATTGTTGAGCCTCAGGAGACTTGGACTTGGCCCATTCAGTCATATTTTGACCACGTTGAAGTTGACCGTTCATGGTGATTTCGTTTTGCTTCAAGTCTTCATCCTTGCAGGTGTGGGCGAATTGGACAAGACCCTGGACATCAACGCTGAGTTCGTTGTTGAGGAGGGTGTCACGGAGAGCGACCAAAAGTCTGGGATGAGCGTACTTGGGGTAGTTGATCTTGCCACTGACTTCAGAGCAGAATTCAGTTTGTTGGCCTTGGTAGTCAGGGTTGATGACAGCGTTGGCAAGCTTTTGAACGGAGTTGGAGTCGCTTGGGAGGCTGCGGGCAGCTTCTTCGGCGGCGGCACCTTGGGCGTAACGGAAGAAGAATTTGTCAGAACGCTTGGACAATTGAAGGATGTATTGCTGTTGGTTGGGGTACTCTTGTTTCAAGAGGCTGCTGATTGGGCCACTGGAGTGGGCAAGAGTGGGGATTTCCTTCTTCTTGGTGACGACAGCAAAAACGATGAGACGTCCCTTCTTGAAAACTTCCCCGGAGTCCTCGTTGGAGTTGGAGGCTTCGTTGGTCTCAGAGGATGAGGAGGATGAAGATGATGAAGAGGAGGAGGAGGATTGTTGTCCTTGGGCGTATTGACGTCCACGGCGCTTGTCAGATTCGTCGCTGGAGTCGGAGCTGTCAGAGCTGTCAGACTCGGAGGTGGAAGAAGAGGAGGAGGAGGATGAGGAGACGTCGGTGTCAAATCCTTCGGCCAAAGATCCAGATCCGCGCTTGGCAGCAAGCATAAAGACAAGAGTCTTGGATTGAGATTCATCAACGTTCAGGTAGACCTTGCGGTTGGCGTACTTGGCTTGAGCACCACCGAAGGATCCCAAGTGGGCGTAAGTCTCGGGGTCTTGGAAGTAAGAGAAGTATCTGGCCCAGCCAGATGGAGTTTCCCTCTCTGGCCCTTTGATTTAAAAATAAAAGCATTTGAATGTGAGGCACAGGTGGGTAACAACGTAATGTACCAAAAGGCAGCTTGTTGTTATTTAAAAATTGTAAAAAATTATTAGAACCCTACTGTAGTCAGAGACTTCTTGGGTTTCAACGGAGAATCCGAGAACATCTTCCATATGGTTTTCGGAGGTGGTTGGTGGGTCAACAGTGCGGATACTATAAATTATAAAGTACAAAAAGCAATTATGAGAAAGAGATAGAGAAACAAAAGATATGCAGAAGGGCTAGGTTATTTCTTTAATACTTACACGGTCATTTGACCTCCCTTGTTGTGAACGGTGGGGTAGAGTTCGTCAGTGATGACAGCGATGTATGGGTGTCTGTGGAAGGTGACCATTTCAATCTTTCCAGAGGGAGTGGTGGCGTTGATGTCAGCGGTTGGGGTGATGGCAACAACAACTGGTTCATCGGAGCGTTGGCGGATGACAATGCGCATGGGGGCTTGAACAACGAAGTGGGACTGGATGCCACTTTCGATCTTGCGTTGGATGTATGGGATCTTGAGAGAAATCTTGGCGTGGCGCTTGTATCCGGCGCTGTGTAAAAGCGGTAATTCAAATAAAAAGGTGAAATTAGAAACTCCTCTGATTAAAATGTAAAAAATAAATCCTTATAAAAGCAAATGTAAAGTAATCTTACACAGCGTCGATTTCAGCTTGGAATTGGGATTCGGTACCTCCAACGTTGAGCTTAGCCTTACCACGGAAGGAAAGCATGACTGGGACACGGAGCTTGAAGGACATGGGGAGACCCAAAATACTGCAACAATAAACAGAATTGTAATTGAAAGTGTGAAACTCGACACATCAAATTTTGTATCTTTTTTTGTAATAAAAAGTAAAAGTACTCACGTTGGGAAATCCATTGTGCTGTGGGCAAGTTGAATGGTCTTTTGGAAGTTGAATGGAACTCCACGACGGAGGGCTTGATAGTATTGGGTGTTCTTGTAGTTCTTAAGGTACTTGTCCAAGTTATCGATTTGCCAGAGACGTTGCATTCCATTGCGGATGTTGATGTAGAGGGAACCATGGTCTTCCTTCATTTCGCGGGTCAAGATGTTGTTCAAGATCTAATGCAACAATGGAAATGAAAATAAATTCATGAATTTTTGAATGTTAAATGTCAAGGTGGCATATTTTAATGAGTTTTAAGGTGGTTTACCTTTTTCATGTATTGGTTCTTCTCGCCAGATTCTTCGGAGCTGCTGCTTCCGAATTCCTCTTGGACCTGTTCAATGACTTGTTGGAGGGTACGGAAGTGGGCGGCGACTTCGAAGGGGTTGACACCGATGGCACCAGATCCCATTTGGAGGTAGTTACGGAAGTAGATGCTGGTTGGGAGACTGGAGTCTCGGGATCCAATCCAGGACAATTGACGAAAGAATTGTGAGTTCAAATGTTGAACATTTCCAGAGTTGAAGGTGTTGGTGGACTTGCCGTAGCTTTCGTCATCCAAGGGCTTGAGGAGGGGCAGAACGATGCGGGCCTTGACGATCCTATTTTTAAAGAAAATTACGTGTTTAAAAGGCACTGTAGAAAAATCTTCGAAATTCAAATTTAATCATTTGAATAGCTTACATCTTCTTGTGAAGACGAGATGGAGCAACTTCCAAATCGGCAAGGTTGGAGATGGTAGTGTGGATGAAGTTGTGGACTTCTTGGGAAGTTTCGAACCAAGTGCTCATTGCCAGTTGTTGCCAAACGGTAACATCAGCGTAGGTGCAGTAGGTCAACATTTGGATGGCGGCACATCGCACGGTAGGATGCTCAGTTTTGTCCAAAGCAACAGAGACGAGGAGGGGAAGGACCTTCTTCTCAACAACATCGTCGGTGATGGGATCACTGCATAAAAAACATTTAATAAAACACTTTTTATAATTGCAAATATAAAAAAACGAAGGTTTTGGTTGCGCTGTAAGTGTCTTACGATTCGACGCGGTCGACTTCATTTTGGTTTTCCTTGGTATTGACATCTCCGTTTCCGTGTTGAACTGGGTTGTTTTCCTCGTGGGAGCGGATAAGGTGCTTGAGGGAGTAGATGGCCTTGGATTTCTCTTGGACATCATTGGAGTCATCGAGGATTTGTTGAACAGCCTTGATCATCTTGGGGTGTCCAATGTTTCCTAAGACAGTCAATTGAAGGGAGATTTCATGAGCCTTGCTGCGACCTTCCTTCTCGTGTTGCTTCTCGCTCTTTCCTAAAGCGGTTTGGAGTTTGGCCATGGTCCTTTCGACGAAAGGTTGAGCATCCTCGCATTGGCAGAAGGGTCCGTACAGAGCATAAGAGAAGCTGGATTGCTTGGTGCGGGCGTTGCAACAAGCTTGGTGGTAGAGGGTGGACAAAGACAATCTAGCGGTGGTCCTGATTTGTTGGTGGTTTTGAACATTGTCGTTCTTGATGAATTCCTCGAAGCGTTTCAAGAAATCCTTGGTTGGGTGACGGGCGTAGTGAGCGAAAGTCATAACAAGGTGGGCAGCCTGGGTTGCGGCGATCTTCCCTTCTTCGATGAGTTCCATAAGGCAGACCAAAGAGGGATTCGTCCCAGACGCGGCAATAGAGTCGGTAAGGATGTTCTCATTGGTTTGTTGGAGTTCATCATCATGCTTGTTTCTACAAATCATTCAAATGGACAGTTTAGTAATAGAATCTTTTTCAAATAATGTAGATACGAGTAATGAATCTCCAGTCTCCACTTACTCTTGAATGGCCTCTTCGTACAATTCACGTTGTTGTTGTTTGCTCATGTATCGCAAGGTTTTGGCGAGGACGGATTGGATAGCGATTGTCTCACCCTCCGAGATAGATTTCTTTGGGTCAAGAATGTTGTGGGAGGCTTCTTGGAGCAACTGCAAAGCACGTTGCTTCAATTGTTGTGGGGAGGCAATGGGTGTGACCAAAAGTGGGCGAAGTGGGGGTTGCTCAAGACTATAAATATAAAAACGTTTTTGTAGAAATAAAATGTTCTGTGCGTTTTTAATATTACTTGCCAATAAAATAATTATCATGTAATACCTTGGTTGTTGGTTGCGGAGTGGGAAGGAGACTAAAACATTAAAATACGTAACAGATAATTAAAATTTTGCAAAATTGAAAACCTGGATATATGACTATTTTTCTTTAGAAAATTACTTGGTCCGTGGGTTCCTTGTGGGGTATCCTCATCGCTGTCACTGTCGGAGTCGGATTGTTGGTTGTGGTGGCCATGACCTTGTTGTTGGGCTTGTTGTTGGCGTTGGTGTTGTTGCCATTGTTGTTGTTGTTGTCCACCGATTTGACGGCGTTGCTCGTTCAAGTCGAATTCGTAAACCAATGATTTGATCTGGTATTCTTGTTGTCCTTGCTTCTTCATCTCAGCGGCGGCGGGGTAGGAGCTGCTCTTTTGCTTTTGTTGGAGGGTAACGTTCTTGACGGCGAATCCGTCAATGTTCTCGTCTGGGCGGAGTCCATAGACAAAGCGTTCCTCTTGGTTCACTTCAATGATAGTGAAGTCTTGACGGTGGGCGCCACAAGCAAGGAAGCGAGTGTTGACAACATGCTAGAAATGACAAACATTTAAAAATTATTTTCACCGACAATATTCGAAATTGCATAAGGTCAATGCTCTTTATTTCTTAGACTTACACTCCAGAGGGATCCACAGTTATTATCGCCGGGACGGCAGTTAAGAAATTCTGGGGGCATCATGGTGGAAAGAACTGGGCGGTCCTTGCAAGCGGTGAGGTTGACAGTCTTTTGGATGTGGTAGATTTGATCGTCATCATCGCAGAATTCCTTGAAGGCTTGGGCCCAAGGTTGTTGCTGAAAAGAAAAATTGTAAAATTAAATGCCATGATGCCTAATTAAGCCAAATGGTAATCAATGATGAACGAACATCATTGGCATTATTACCTGATCGTTTTCGTTGCTTTGAGATTGTTGTTGTTGGTACTTGGATTGTTGGTACTGTTGTTGTTGTTGCTTTTGCCATTGATTTTGTTGCCAGTTTTGTTGGGGAGAGAAGCGGGGGCTGCGACGGGGGTTTTGTTGTTGCTCTTGGGAGTCATTTTCCTGTTCTGGGACTGGAATATCCTGAGCTTCGTGTTGGTACAAAGATTGGAATGGTCCAGTTTGACTGACTATAAGGGTTAAATATGCATGTGTACTCGTATCATTTTTGTATGTTTTTTAAGCAAAAAAAATGTTATATTTTTAAGACGTACCGTGGTAATAAGTCTGGCATTCTCCGTGGATGGATTCTTCCATGACCTTAAAAGAGTAGGGGATAAAATATTTAATATAGTTGAAATTCATAAGGGGACGGTTAGATGAGATTTTTTAACGTAATCGATAGTTTTTATATTTTTTCTATAAGACCTTGTAGAAAAAGCCGGAGTCATCATCTTGCTCGGATGGGCGGACAGAGTTGGTCTGGCGGTTAACATTGCCTTGAACGACCAACTTGGAGGTACCGGGGTTCAAAATGAAAGCTTGAACTTGGGCCCTCTTGATGTTCTTCTCGGTGGTGGTCAATGGTTGGTCAGATCGCACCACGAAGGAATCTGGGACTCCAGTCTTGGCGTCAAGCTTGACAATCATAACCTTCTCCAAGAGATCCTGGTACTTCTGTGGGATAGCAACTTCCTTTTGGGAGGAAATTGGATCCTCACGAGGGTGGATGTTATCCTTGGCAATGACAGCCTGGAAGCTTCGTGGCTGCAAAATATTTTTTAAAGAAATCCATTATAAGCAAAGGGTCACTTTCCTCTTGCATTTATTATGGCTATGAATAGATGTTTTGAAACCAAAAACTTACGTTCATGTAGATTTGGTTCTGTTGGGTCTGGTAGACATCGACTTTATAGACAACATCAAGGATTCCACGCTCGGTTTCAGTATCATCAACGGTAGGTCCATCAAGGCCCAACATGCCAGCAGCGAACCGAGATTGAACTCGGTACCTATAGAATTAGATGTCACTTGATGAATTTCACGCAACGGGAATCGACTTCCATTACTCTCCTAATAAAACAAAAGGTTATTCCTTACGTGTAGACGGTGTTGGGGTCCCAGGCGAATGGGGCAGCCATAGCTCCCGCTGTAGGAAGGAAAGCATTTTAAAAATTTACAATTCCGAACCCGTCATGACTTTTTAAATTTTCATCGCCGTTCATAAAAAAGTTTAGAAACTTACCCAAGACGGCAAGGAGAGCGAAACAAAGGGCTGCCTTCATGTTGACTACTTTCAACAAGAAGGTTAAATTTCCAAATTAAATTTCCAGGAACGTTGGAATTTCCTTTCTTTTTCACTTCTTTCTTTCTGATTTGTCACTCAGATCCACTGTACTCCCGCAAATCCTTGTTGTTCACAAGAGACCTAACTGGAGCACGACTGTGAGGAACCACTGCGTCGCAGTCCTATTTAAATTCATCCCCATCCGTGGCATTCAGCAAAACTGATGAAGGTGGTTACCAGTTACCAAGAGCGGTGTGTGATTGATTGGACTATGATTCAGATACAACCCTGTGGAAAAATAACTGAAAAACATCGTACAACAGATCTCTCAAATAATTATCATATCAGTTAGTTTGCAAACTCTACTGTATTAAGTTAATGCGATGTCTTTAATATCTCATATAATTTTACTTACGTTGATAGCACCTCCATGTAGTCACTTTGCAGTGTTTAAAACTTCATTCATAGCTTTTATTACACTGGAACCCTATACACATTTATAAGTGCAGTTAGTTGTTTCACTTTCTATAGATATAATAATTAATATAATTAACTTTAAATCGTATTAAAACTTTTACTTATAGAATCAATGACGCGAACTCAACTCAAAGTGCATCAGGATTCATCTTTAAAAATTCTTTATCATTTGCTGAGGGATGCAGTTAATTTTCTTATGAAATGAGAAATGTTATCCGGGACCTGGGATTTTTAAATTATGGTTATATGAATTAATCATGTTTAAGTTAAAAAGCAAATTATTTTCTGCTGCATACATTGTATCGTAATCTTCAATCTTGTACTTATCAGAAACATTTAATTTTAATTTTGATAGAATGTGTTTGCTTGATTCAAGAATTGCAGTCATTGCAGAGTTACTTTTCAGTTAAAACGATAAAGAACATATGACTTTCAGCTGATTCCACTCACCGACATAATTTTAATTTACTTTATGATTATAATGTAACATTTTACATTATTTGTCATTCATTTTCTTGAAGCCTAATTTAAAGGAGCAAAAGTGGTATCTCGAATAACACGCTTTAAATTCATTCATATGAATGGCATGCAAACTGAAGAAGAGGAGAAATGCAAAATGCATGCAACAAATTATTAATTAAAAGGTTTTATCAAATATCAACCATTAATCATTCATAGGCCACAGAAGGCATTGTAAAGTTGTGAAGTCAGCAAATTTTTAACGAAAGTAAAAAGTCAAGATGAGTTCACACTAGTTCACAGTTCACCCCATTCTGAATTTTTGGATTTGGTTTTGGACAATGACTAATAATTAATGTACGTAATATCAAAAATGAAAATTGGCATGATATACATCATAGTTCCATCTTCCATCCAATGATCCAATTCCAAGCACCCATTAAAAAAATTTTCGTTTGCTTTAAATTTCATCCGAAATGGAGTTTTACACAACTCATGTGAAACAAAAATGTGTATTTATGAATCTTAAATGTTAACAATTCATTCAGATTCAGGACCAGAACATAAAAATCATTTTTCATTATATTTCACTAACTAATTGGAGTAAGCTAAGCTTCATGATGTCACGCAAACGCAGTAAGGAAGATTGCAGATTAGCAATTGCAGTGGTGTCGCTGTCAATATTAAAAAAGTAATTGACATCTCAGAGATAATTTCTGCAATTCTGCATAACATGCACTTTTAAAGACCTCAAAGATCTCATCAATCAGACCACTTTTATCTTTGTGCTTTCTTTACTAGCAACAGCGGAAGCTTGCCAGAGCTGCCAAGAGGTTCTTGAATTCTTGGTTGAATTGGATAATCATAATCAGTAAGTGCATAATCATGCAAAAGTAACAAAATTATCTTGAAAAGTGGATAATTTGTACACACGCTTTTAAGATGATAATTATTTAAACATTTTCTGAAAACTGAATGGAACAGCTGAAGTTGCATTTTACGATGAGCGAAAACTCAATCTTGTTGGCGACTTATCGAAAAAGGACGTGACTGTGACATGTTTATTATACTTTTCAATTCATTTTGGTTAGTTTGTGTAGTTGGACTTTATATTTCAATTATCTCAACTTACATAAACCGGCTCTATTCAATCAAATATAATATTTAATATTAGATTTATTAGATGCGCATGTTCATTCAATGCTATAGTTAGGTTCAATGAACATCTTTATCAACCCCGTGGACACGTTCCTTTTCAATTACGTTTTAATTTTCGATTTTTTGGTTTTAAAATCTCACCTCTCTGAAAAACTATGAATGCAGAGAAAATGTACCTACCTGCGAACAAGTGCTGGCGCCCGATCCGAAAAATAATTAGTTTAAAAGTTAAAATAATTTAACAATATACAAATAATATGACAATGACATGTTTAAACTGAAAGGGTGTAAAAGAAACTAAAAGTTAGTTTAACTAACGTTTGAGAATTTCTGATTGTGAAATTGAGAAACTTCTCAAGAAGACCCAAAATGCATTTTGCAATGCATTGAGTAAAAACTTTTGGATGACTTGGATTGAATTCTGCAAGCGCTTTCCTCTTTCCATTACACATTTCTCCTTCGGCACTTGAGCGGTAGATTTTCAGAGAAATGATAACAAAAACAAAAGTTCAGTCCCAGAAAAACTTTGGTTCTATTCTATTCTACTCGTAGAGATAAATGCAGAATTTAAGTTTGTTAGTTTAACAGTTGCAGTTGTCAATTATTTTTCAAACTCCTTTATTTGTCTAGCAGAGGTTACAGATTTTTCTTGGATTCCTGTCAAGTTTATTTAATTAATTAAGGATGAACTCGAGCATGATGTTAGGGGGGATGAATCCGTCCCTTTATATGGACAGCAGTGGGACTTCGTTTCTAAATAAATCGAGATCTTTGCCAGTTGCACCAACGAGTGGAAGAGCGAAGTTTATTAGATTCACTAATTCCAATCAAAGTGGGAGAAATGTTGCCAAAGTGCGGTGGTTGGTGGAGGATAGCTTTTTCAGCGTGCCTGATCCTTTCGCAACGGAATATTTTATTTCCGGGTCTTGGTCGTGGGTTGAAGAGGTACCAAAGTGGACTTTTTTAATTGATTTTATGACTTTATGTAGAGTAAGTAAATCCGGATAATAAATTAATCTTATCTTTGATTGGCGGTGCAGGAAAATGACATTTGCCTCTGGAGACTGGAGGTGGGACCGAGTGCTAAAGAAGGCGAGAAGGACTCGAAAGTCACTCTTGTCAATAAGGCAACAATATCCGGAAGTATTTCTGACTTATCGGTAAGTTCACCTCATGTTTGTTCTGTGTTTGTCGCTTCCATTAGTCACGGCAAGATATGACAATCAATTAAAATTGTTAATTCTATATTCTAGGTCCTTCGTAACGGAAGGTTTTGTGCCTGTACCAGCCAGGGTGGATTGTACACTTTTAAATGCAACTATGACACAGAGGACAACTACATTTCGTTAGAGGAAGTACAAAAGCGGCAACTGTTTACACAACGGTTAGATTGAGCATCATTTTGTACTCATCTGTCGACAAAAGTTCAAACAATTAAATCAATATTTTGCTAAATTCGAGTTTGAAATTTTATAGAGATCAAAATAGTCCAGCGACCGCAGTTGCAACAAAAGATGATGTCATTGTGGTCGTGGGAGAAAATGGGTCCATTTTCGAATGTTCAAGCACGCTTGAAGTTGTTAGGAGCTTCGGTTAGTACTATATGTATTTGATTTCCTAGCTTCCATATTAATCAGTTTACTAATTTCGTTCCTCATTCATGATTCATGAATTTATAAGTATTTATATTATGGTTATTTTATTTTGTAGAAAAGGCCGATCCACTGTCCATCTCTTCTGTTTGCTTCATTGGTCTAAATGAAATCTTGACAGGAAACGGAGGAGGGCAACTAAAGCTTTGGGATTTGCGCAGTAATGGAAATGAAGCCTCACAAATTTTTAATCCCAATGTACTAATGAATAATTTATACGGAGGTTAGTTTCATTTTTTTACACAGTGTGTATTACACACACTCACACTGATGAATGCATAGGTATTTTTAGGTGCTAGTTAACGGATTTTTTTTTTTAATTTCAGTGAGTAGCATCTCACAGCATCCTACTCAGACCCATGCCATTATTGTTGGATACCAATCTGGTTGTATGGATTTGTGGGACTTGCGAATGGGCCCTGATTGTGACCCAGTTGCCAATTTGGCAAGTGAGGGCGGAGCAGTATCAGAGCTCTATTTTCATCAGATCAACCCCGACCACTTCTTCTCTTGCTCCCAAAGCGGCCAAGTGTGTCATTGGTATCCTTCAGAGCGACTGTCTAATCCACTACAAGGTGATTACTTTAATAATTTATTTTCAGTACGGGTAATTCATAAGTCCCTACGTAGCAACCCATAAGCTGAAACTCGGTTCTTTTTCTTTCCTTTCAGTTCCTTTGGAATATACCACAGATCTCAACATTGAATTTTTGAAGAAGGGTCTTGTGTACAAGGAGATTCAGACGTCGCCGTTTCCAATTAATTCCATAAGTGTGTCTAGAAATGACAGATTGGTCATTGGAAGTGACAGTGGAGTCGTGCTTTGTACTGAAGTTAGAGTGTAAAATGTAACTTATTTGTAGCATGTCGTATTGTTATTATTTAATACAAGTTGATCCCTCAATTAAGACAAGTTAATGTCCAGGAATACGAAATTAGTACATACAATACAAGTTGGCTATATCGGTAAAAGACAAAGATTGATAAATGTAAAAAATACAAATTATTCCTTATCAGATACACAACATAACTACATCGTAAGTTAATTTGTATGTACTTTTGTATATTATCTATCACCTGCTATTAAGCTATTAATCATAAATAAACTCAATTATGAACTCACAAAATGGCATCTTAATACTTTTTGAAAAGCCAGTTTCAATTCATTTTGGAAACAATAAAACAGTGATTTGCCAAACCCAAACCACATTTATCACGATTTTTGTCCAAATGAGAATGAGATATTTGTCTTATCATCTCATGCGTAAATACATTACAATTCGTATTCGTTATCATAATAATGTGCTATACGAACATTGATAAAGTCTGAAGAGCAAGGTGATTTGATTTGTGCACTCGTAAATCGTCACTACATTATTACTTTGGGTTCTCTGATTTTATCTACATACATGCATAGTACGAAGTCGTATTGAATCTTTAAATATACTAGTGCCAAGTTCCAATCTTTAAATCGTCATAAAAATAAAATAGTGTCTCATCTCGTAAGAAAAGTAATATATCTCATCAAGAATACGGTTTATTTGCCCGAAATGCATAATATTGTGAAAGCAGTCATGATCGATGAGTCTGATAAAACTCCGAAATCTCCAATCGACCCAGGCGGGCTATTTTTCGGAGGATTCGTAAAAGACGGCGCCTTGCATGAAGCAGCCCGGAAGTTTGACTTGCAGCAATTGCAAGCATTGCTCAGATCGAATCAATGCGACCCTAACTTTAAGGATGAACGAGGGAGAACTGCACTTCACATTCTTCTCAGTGATAGTAAAAAGAAGCTTCTTTTTATAAGAATTATGTTGTATGATTGAAATGGGTCTAAATCTAATGATTTTTAGGATTCAGGGGACATTTAAACGAGGATGCAATGCTTGAGTGTCTTAAAGTTCTTGCTTGCTACTGCGATGTGAATGAAAAGGATAACGTGGGCGAAACCCCATTGAGTTGGGCCGTTTACCATCAGTTTGACTCTTGTGCGAGCTATCTAATAAAATGTGGAGCGGACACTGCAGTAAGGTAAAAATGACAATAACAAAAAAAAGCTGTTTCCCATTAATTACCCTTTGACATTGGAGCATCAATTTATTTCCTGTAGAACGCCAAAATTTAAGAAAACGCACAAACTTGCCGGTACGATTGCCGAAACTATGCCTGATGTAATGATTGAGATTCTAAATTCTGGGGTTAAATTAGAATACAAAAATGAACAACCCGAGGTCCAGCTTGACTGGAGGTTTGAGTGCTTTCAAAAAGAAATGTAATAATCAATCGAAAATTATTTAATGATCATGCCCTTAGTTAATGTTGAGGAAAAATGTTAGTCCTCTATTACAGTATTCTGATCAGGATGACCTAGAAAAGTTTGGCTTAAAAAGGCACAAATTCAAAGCATTTCGTGAAACATCATTCCTGTACAGTTTAATGGATGCACCGTTTTCCATTAGAAACACTTATCTGACTCATCCTCTTGTCGCGGCCTTTGTGGCTCTCAAATCCAAAGCTATTTCAAGAAATCTTTGGTGGTTCTATTTA
>VYYJ01000555.1:0-53104 GCA_021029165.1 Cyphoderus albinus
CAATTTATTTCCTTTTCAATACATAAAGAAAAGAAACGGTGTCATTCTTCCTTGGGCTATAACACTGAGAGATTGAGTGGTCTAATAATAATTCTACGATGTATGTATAGTAGAGAGATTCTCCAAGGACAACTGGACAACGAAGAACCTAATTAAGTGGCGCTGTAATGCTTTTCCTAAGAACTAATGAAGTTTTAATGCTGTAATGTGCAATATTATATTTATGTAATTGGCTACCAGTCACCATGCTTCTCTCATTACAGCTTTGGATATATACACATATCACGTAGAAAGAAATTGTTTCGAATTATTATAAAACATTCATCAGGTGCCTTTCTAACATGGAATATTTTGTGATTGTGACATCTTCCAATGCGTGTGCTTGCATGTAGGTGAAATAATTTAGTATTTTGAGTAGTGACTTTTTACTACAACGAACGGCACAAATAACATTTAATCTGAACGTAAATACCTTTTAAAGTAGAAAATTGCACATTCTTGGTCATAAACTACACTCGACCTAATTTGATATCCTTTAATTGCAATTGCAGTTGAAAAAGCTCTTATTAATAAAGAGGTTTTTCAACTTTGACTGTTTAATTTGTCATACTGTTCGACAAAAGTGGTCTTAATTATTAATTTTGTGACGCATAAACTAGACACAGTTTAAAAGTACAGTTGAAGCATCAAACAGAGAACTACAAAAGTTACTCGAGTATTTTTAACTTGAACTTAGAACGGTTGGAATATTCCTTCACATGTTTTGTCTCATTATAGCCGTGGGCGAACTTTATTATGCTCGAATGCCAATAGGTTTGGGTTTGAGAATTACAAATTTTCTGAAAAATTTCAGAAGTGTTTTGCAAAATCAGGACAGCAACATTCGCGCTTTTTTCTTTTATTAATTAATGATAGGTAAATTAGAGTGGAATAAATAAGTAATAAATAGAAAATAAAACATTACACAGCATTACACTTTTTGTTGTTAAATTGCTTTGAAATTTACTTGTGAAACTTTTCGAGGGATATAAAATAGGTTAAATTAGAGTAAAAAAAAGTGAACGTATTTACCCTCTGTAGATCTCTTTTAGTTTCTAGAAGTGGAGATCGAAAATACCACCCTTTAGGAAGCAAACTCGGTCGTTCGTTCAATCAATATTGTCGAGTATGAATCAGAGGTTAAGAGAGTTGGAAAGTAATTAATTAAATAGGAATGTAGGTGATGTGATGTGATAAAAAGCACTAGCAATGAATTTAGTTATTCCGTATACTTTGGTAGGTGTCTTTGTGCCTCCTTTTCCAATTCCCATCAAGATATTTATGTGGCATGACAAGGCTTTGACGTAGACACTTTCAGCTTCAAATGTTTTGCACTGCTCTATTAAATATTATTAGTAGATCTCACTTTGTGTGTCTATCATGTCAAAAGCCACACGACCAAAAACTATCTTCTTCATACGATGTGCGAAATAATAAGCGTCATGTGAACGTTATCTAAGAATAATCATGCGAGTCAGGAAAACGTTGTGTCTTGTGTGAGTGTGTGTACGGAGGGAGAGAGAATTTTGATGAGTTACAGTTCCAATTTCTATAAGCATATAACCATTCAGCTTCTAAAACATTGCCGTCTGATTGCCAAACGCCTTTCCCTCGTACATCCAAAGCAACAGAAATTAAAAGAATGTGCCCACCTAATTCGTCTTCTCATGAATTTGTAATATTATTTTGATTGGATTCTCAAGTGTAGGTTGTCAGAGTAGAATGCGATTCCGTACAACCCTCGTTGGAGGACATGAAATTGCAGGCTGTATGAATGTCATATTATCTTTTGATTTTATGTATTTACTTTCGTTGCCGGTGATGAAGCTTTTATAAAGATGAGGAGGAGGCAAGAAGAAAGAGCACAAAAGTAAGGAAAAGTGTACGGCTTCACCGACAAGGAAACCACGGACAATTTTCACATTTCCTTTGCATCCATCCATTCATCTACAAGAACTATTACCGCTAACCTTACCAGCAGCAACTATCGTCCTACATTTTATTTGAGTGACTTGGGTCATGATAATGATGGCAGCGGTATGGGCCTTCTTAGATCGTGGTAGATGGAAACCTAGACGTAGGCATGTCAGTATATTCCATTTCCCATTTGTTTGTGAACATTCCCAACTTGGAGTGGAGTTAAAACTTTTATAATAAAGGTGCCTTTATACAGGCACCATGAGTTAGAGGTGCCTCTACCCATTATCCGTTTTCCAATCCCTTCTCAACTCACACAACTCTTTCCTTCCTTCACAAGAGCTGCTGCCTCCAGCAACATCATTCCACAAGTACACGGGCACAATCGATCCATGTTACTCAGTTTTTCCGCAGACACCAACTCTCTCTCTCCCTCCTCTCTCAGAAGGTATCAACGGCGCACATAGAACATTATGCTTCAGTGAAAAACACACAACCGAGCGCCATGTTCAGTTTTCTTCTTCTGAGAACAAAGCATTCCCTTTAATACTATTCAAATTTAACTTTCTTTTACAGACGCTGTTATTTCATCATCAACAACAGCATAGAGCAAGTAGGAGTGCGATATCGTGCGTAGCTTTGTACTAACTATACCGCAACAAATTGAAATTCAAGGAAATAAAGAAGAAAATAATATTTGAAAACCACGTCGTGAAATTTAATAACAGTGGCTAAAAAATCTACTTTTGTGTATTCACTGAAGTAAATAAAGCCTTCGCATCTGAAGCTGTGGTCTTTTTACTAGTCAAAATTCCTTCCGTATAGCGAAGGAATCATTGCAATTTATTTTATACTGCAGTTTCTCTAGGCCCATTGGCAGACCTACGAGTAGAAAATGTGGGACTGAATATTATTAAGCCTTCAAGGTTGACATGGGTAATAGAAATTTATTACTTCAATGATAGAAAGTTTTATGATGGATCACATAAAGAACCCCATCAGCAAAACGCTGAATTTGATAGATCTAATTTAACAAATATTTCACCGAGGTATTAATGGGTCACTTATATTTTAGGTTTCCGCTTCACCAATGTATTGTTAGTCATAGTCATAAAACCTTATGTGGGCATACATTATTGTACGTATGTACATTGTGAAAGTTCAGGAATTATAAGATGGCTTATACCTCACGTTCGGCTCGCCAGTGGACCGATTCAAACTCAACGAACCACAGCGGAACAATTAAACCATATTGTATGACTTCCATAGGAAGTAGTTCGCCAGAGTAAAAACATATCATAAAATGATGTTTTATTATATGCCTTAATACGGCAACGAATGCAAGACTGCTACAAAAATATTTTATAGCTAAGGTAGAAAGTTTCATTTTTACACTTTTACTTTGCACATGCATAGGTGCACATTTATTGTAAATATAAAAAACTAGCGAAGGATTTCTCGTTGAAGTCATAAAAAGTGAAACAATGATCAAAGCACTGAAAACGTAAAAACATGTGAAGCTTGCTAAGTGTTTCTTCAACCTCAATTCATTCATATCCACTCAAGAAGCCCAGATTGAAGGATGTTTTGGATGCAAACGAATGTTTTTACGTCCATCGAAACACACTGGAGCTAGGACAGGTTGCATTTGGGGCCACAGAGTGCTACTCGGAAAAGATTTCGGAAGTTTTTTTTCTGTTTGAGAAGACTCAGCAAATTATGACTGCTAGCTTTCAAAGTTAAATATTTTGCGAGCAATAACATTCCAACTTTGGGCGAAGAGTTACAAAGTACGCAAAACCTGCAAATAAAAAGTTAACGCTTTTCGTTTGGGCTTTCACAAATAAAACCAAGTTAAAAGTGTTGCCCCATAAAAATAGGAAGTAAAACACTTTGCGTGCTCATCCACTATCCATTATTATTTCACAAAAAAAGTCGTTTTTGATTCTTCTTGCGTTGTTTATGTCAAACAGTAAATTTCGGCCTCGACGTTTCTGTATTGTTTTTATTATAGCCCCTACGTTTATTGGATTAATCAAAAGAAGTAACACAGAATCGCTCTAAATGTTATCACCAATAAACGAATTTATGTAAACTTCTAGAACTTGATTTCTACGACCCAGTTTATATAAACAGCAGTATTTCAACGGATAGTTTTAGCTCAGTTATAGTTGATGAAAATACCCCTTTAAATCCGTTTATGAGTGACGGTGCTTTAAACCTTTTGAATAACCGAAGGACAAAATACAGCAACAAACCTGTCCACTTTCTTTAGGCAATGTATAAAATACGTAAATTCAGAAATTCATAAAAGTGGTACATTCATTAAAATTATCGAGATTAGATTGTGTCTTGAAAGAAATGGGTATTTTGTTCCCCACTGCAGCTTTTCCTGTTTGTCAAAATATTTTGAACTTTCGCCATTTATTTTAAGAAGGGGTAGGAAGTTCAATCTTTCCAGTAGCTTCCGTAAGCTACCCTTGCAATCGAACATTTATCTCCCTCACACTGTCCACTTCCGCACTAAAAGTGTCACTGGGTTCGTTTCGTTCCATCAAAATGCTTTGCTTGCAACAATCTCATTTCCTTCAGAAGATCAATCAGTGCCAATGGCAATACGACCGAAAGAATGAATTGACCTTGTTTCACCCAAAACTTCTTATACATCAAAATTGTCTACCTCTGCTGGTGATTTTATAAACGCTGAAAGGTGGGTAGTAGGCAAACAAGTAGCTAGAGAAGCAGAACAACCTTCTAAGTATACCGGTTCGATCGAATTCGCATATCCAATATCCGGCGACTGCTGCAACCGCTTCCAGAAGAGTACTTTCAAACTTTTTGCGACAAAAGAGGTTTTTGCCTTTCTTTCCCTTTGAATTCCTGCATACTAAACGTTTATAACACAAATATGAAAATATTTTCTCGAAAGTTTGACAGAGAAGAAAGAAAATGGTGTTTGACAACATCTTGTGTAAGTTGTTTCATGTTTGAAGGGGAGCTTGGCAATGCATTGAGGTGAAAAAGTCACAACCTTTCCCGGGAAGAACCAGCGTCTGAACTAGGTAACTTATTTTGCTTAAAGTTTATATTCAAACGGATACTCCTTCACAGCCAAAACTAAACGTAACTAGGTAGATTATATTCCTCTCGTCTTCATTTTTTCCTAGCCTCTATTGATCTGAGCTAACGAAAGAGAAGAACTCTGCGGAATTCCTGGTCTATGGGGCATTTATTTCCTAAAGCCCTTTCCTTATTCGGCTGGCTAAAAAAATTCTATCGTTGCTACGAATATATCAATGACACCCTCAAAAAAGTCACAACCTTTCCCGGGAAGAACCAGCGTCTGAACTAGGTAACTTATTTTGCTTAAAGTTTATATTCAAACGGATACTCCTTCACAGCCGAAACTAAACGCAACTAGGTAGATTATATTCCTCTCGTCTTCATTTTTTCCAAACCTCTATTGATCTGAGCTAACGAAAGAGAAGAACTCTGTGGAATTCCTGGTCTATGGGGCATTTATTTCCTAAAGCCCTTTCCTTATTCGGCTGGCTAAAAAAATTCTATCGTTGCTACGAATATATCAATGACACCCTCAAAGTGTCATAATTTTCCGGAAAATACCATTCAATTGAATCTTCACATTCAGATGTCCTGGAAATTCACATGTGTGCAATGGAGATTTTTATCTATCTAAGTAAGAGGTAGAATACCCATCCTATATTGTATATTTTTAGGCAATTCTCCAATGAATTATATTAGTTGAAGCCAGGAGTTAGGCATTGGTCTTCTCTCTTCATCCCTTTTTATTTTCCTTCTCCTGTGAGAAATCATTGGATCTTCTTTGATGGTATCGTCTTCCTTTCATAACTGGGTGTCGGGGGAGTAGTCGTCCCACAACTCACCTACGAATCTCACCTTTTCCTTTCTATGTCTTTTTTCTTTCTCCATTTATTTCCACTTTGAGAAAAAAACAGGCAGATTCTTAGTCTGTAACTTTCCACAATATTCAGCTCCTTTTTGAAAGTCGTCATTGCTGTCGCCCCGGCCGATGTATTTATTGAGCTCATGTGCATGTTTCTGCCTTTCGGGGCCACTACTCTTCTCCCCACAGTGTTTCTTAGACCTTTCTCCACGACATTCACCACTTTTTCTCCACATCTTTTCTATTTTAAACTAGATGATATGCATTCATGGCATTCACGAACTCAGAATCAACTCCCTCCATCTGATACCGTCATCGGAGAAAAGGAAGGAAGAGGAGACTGGAAACATCATGTAGCAAATATTAGTATGTAGTCATTGGAGAGAAATACAAGATTTGATTTCAACTCTTGGGACCGCTATAAATGCTACGCTCTCCTATCTTTAGTTGTCTAACTAGATGGATGTTGGATGTTGCATCCAGTGTGATATCTTCTTATGCACGCTGCCCTTCTCTTATTTAGTAAGGTTACCTATCCGCACACAACAAGCAAGACGAAATCCAGGCTATAAAACTTGACACAGTACCATCAGGTTTTGGAATGCAATTGTAGGGGCTGTTAAATATTCCATTTCGTACAAACATATATAATTCAACTATGCTGTGGCAATCGCATTTCACTTTTCTTTCCTTTTCATTCAACCGATTACGGGAGTATTTTTTGTCGGTTTCACTACAGCTGCCACAAACGGCCAAGAGAGTTCCTTGCTCTCTGACTCTGACCATGCTTCTCTGGTCATATAAATTGCTGTTAGTCCCGCCGCACTTACTTCAACGGGATTTCCACATATAACTGCAACACTGAACGCACATTAAAATAAACTTTGCTGATCCAATATATCACAATAAGAATGTTCCTTTGGCCTGCTGCTGCTTTGTTTAGATAGGAGCAAACTAGAGAAAGGAGAAAAAGAAAAAAAGGATTGCGACTTTCGGGAACGGACGAGTAAGCAATCTGGGGTTCTGAAAAACCATTCGGGGCAGTCATCGAACGGAGGCAGGAGCATTTTCATAAAAAGCGAGCTACAAACCGAACCTTGCCATTGGAACCATCTCTCACAAGTACTACTAAATTCCAATGATTTTAAATCATTCACAAAAATGCTTTCTTCCACTTCACATCATACATTCATGCATTCACCACTCCGATCATCCGCACAAAAGATACATTCTCCACGGCAGTTTCATCTCTAGAATTACAGAAATAATATCAAAATATCGTCAGTTTTTTCTTGATTTCCTCAGATTCTCTTGGAACAGCACTTGCAGTGTACGTTTAGGATGCGATTCTCTTTCACTTTAACATCGTAGACAGAAATGGTAATTGCCGATTTTTGTAAATGTTCCTGTCTTCTTTTCATTTCATTCTTCCAGAGCGGGGGAACCGGGGGAAAAACTGCATTGCTGAATACATGAAAATATGGACGATAGTTAGTGTAGTAGTTAGTACAAAAGAAAGCGAGGACTTTGGATGATTGTTGTGATTCGAAGATAGAATGAGAAAAGGTACCACAACTGTGTCTAATAACATGCCATGTGCTTACTCTTTTCGTTATTTTTTTGCCTGCGGTTCGTTCGTACTTGTAACAATATTGCAAGAATAGAATGTGAATGCTGACTCCATAGGTTCCTTAGATTGTCTACTGATAACAAAATAGCGTTCTTCGTGAAGCAGTACCTATTACATATTCGCAGTTTTCATTGTGCTGCGCTACTTACTTCTATATACGCACATAACTCTCAGCAACTGATAGTAGTAGGCGAAAGTGGGAGGAATCTCATAGACAGTTACGGAACGATGCATTTGGGGATTCTCTCGGTTCGGTAATTCCTGTTATCTCGTTTTTTCAACGGTCATAGATTGATTGAACATAAGGATACGTTTTTATCACATCCGCTCTCCTCTCTACCTTTTTTACATTTTACTGATAGGCCAAAAGTTGATGCACCAGTAGATGTACCCAATAGTGCTTTACTTATCGGCTAAAATTGTAAAGAAGCAAACAAAGCTACTGCAACTGTCCATCCTTGGTTTTACTTTCTTCATTGTACGGAGCATTCACTTTATTTGACAACATCTAAATAGCTGCATTTGTACAACATAGAGCACATAAGTGGCTGAAAGGATCCTTTATTGATCAGATGAGGTTGCCTAAAAGCATCCTTGAATCAACTAACTCTGCTCATTGGAGAATTACGAATACGAAAGTAAAAAAAAAGTTCGTGATAGCCAATTTAGCAATGAGTGCTGGATACTGGAGAAAAAAATTATAGTGTGAGAATTTCTACATTTGCCATTAAATACTCAGCAAGCCGCTAAAATTGGTAAGATTTATAACTAAAAACTCAATTATAACTGTATTCATGATAACTCATACTTTCCCTACAATTTCATGAGTACAGAGAAAAGATTTGCTTGCGTACTTAAAATTAATATGTAAATCGGTCTTCGACGTCAAGAATGTCCAACAAAATGGCAACAAAATTCACGATATGCATATAAAAGACGATTTTTTAAAAATCTGCGCTATAGCCGCAGACTAATTCATAAATATTTTGTAAGGGTATAAAAATGAATAAAGCACATTGGTTATATTCTCCAACTAACGAGTGATCTCCTTAACATTATTGTCGGTGATGTCGTCTATAGACTAGGATGGAGTTTGTGTGGGTTTTTCTGCAATTCAACACATTCATTGAAATGACATATCCTTCCTGCAAAAATCCTTTTGCTTTTCACAAAAGAACATTATTTTCACTGTGTTTGTCAGCTCCGAATCTACAGGCAGGCTAAGCGTACATAGTACATACCCACAGTGTGTGATGCTAGTAGTGTGGTACTACCACAACTACCAGTCTGAATAGAATATTTGATTAGATCCGTTTGGACGTGAATCTTGGATGTATTTTACTCGTAATGGGAGATAAAATGAACACAGGCAGTCTTGAAGATATCTCGTTTAGCGTCTCTGTTGTGTATACGATGATTGGCAAAGTTTCTGTTAGCGTTTCGACGCTGTAGTTCCTGTTTGTTGTATTACACGTCACATTTCCATCTTTGTCTGTCGAATTCTGTCTACATTTTTCTTTCAAAGTTTTGCTTTTGTACAATACGATAAGGGTAAGCCGTTTGTTTATGTTTGTTTTATTCTCTGTTTAGCGGGAGCCTAACTAGAGACAAACTTACTACAAATGAAGAAAGTTATTCGGAGACGAATATTTATTTTAGATTCGTTACATAGTTTTGTTTTATTTCTTCGTTAACTCTTAAATTAAATATTGCTAGAATGTTTACGAAGTAGTAAACAGTTTCACAATTTGGCTGTTTGTTTGCGTGTATTTCCATTTTGTAAGTAAGTGCCAACGTAGTGCATCATTGACTACAATATGAAGGAAAGGTGATCGAAAGTTATGGAACAAGATCCCATAGATCCCATAGGACAACGGACTTGTTGTACGCAATTCACAAAGCCTGAGTGCTGCTCTTATCCGATGTGAAATACATTATGTATAACTATGTTATATACATGTCTGGCTGTTAGTATTATAAACACAGGACAAAAGGAGTATAATTTCCATCCAAAAACTCAGCTTCCTCCCAAAAAAGAAGAGTATTATTGGCAATGTCAGCATTTACTTGTCTGCCTGCCATGCCTTGCCTTTATAGTTGCTCACACTTCAGGTCTACCCTTTTGTCAAACCAAGTTAAACCGAAAGCTCCTCTCGCAATATGAAGACAGCAGTTTGCCTATACCCTTCCAGTGATGGTTATGACACGTCCTGTAATTTAGTGAACACTACACACAAACATTGTTTTCGAGGAACTCGAGGTAAGAAGCAAGATGGAAAAAGTTGTAATAATGGAACTTCGACTGTCCTGTAACGTACACACATTATGCTGGTATCTGGGATGCTCTTGCTACTATAGCGTAAGAGAATGACGCGCACATCAACACTCTTACGCGCTCCTCGTTTCATTCACTTTTCGCAAATCGTATTATCCTGTCAAAACGAGTAAAATGCATACCTATATACAATCTAGGTAACCTATTTATACTTATGCCTCTATCTACCACAGGCCGTCTTCAAAATAACTGATATATTTTTACGAATATCTTTATTATATCCTGAATGCTTAGATACATACATGTAAAGGCAGGCTGACAAAGATGCCAGGTTCTGCACTTTCCCGTTTCCAGTGTACTACGTGTGGCCGTGGTGCTGAAAGGACTTTTCTTGGCTTGCCAAGAGAATAGATTACAGCAGTCAACACCACTTTCACTTGCAGTTTTTCCTTGCTGTCTTTTGCCAGTATCTCCCGGTACTTCAAAATGTGGAAATTGGGTAGAGGTGACGTACATTATTTCTTTCGACAGCAACAACACTATGCCCGTTGTGGAATAATGCATTTTATCGGTGTGCCACACGGAGATGTTTTTGTGCTTCTTCGTTCCCATTTACGATTTCTCAGCAATTCACACACAAAAATCACTTGAATTGTGAAGTCTAAATTATCCTGAGAATTTACATTATGTACAATAGGAACGAGTTCAGGTTTAATTTTTTTCAAAACTAAAAACGCCTTTAAATTCAAATAAAAGAGAGGATGGATAAAATATTTAAATTGACTCGACTTAACGATGAAATATTTATCTATTGATTTATAGAATGCAACGTAGAGGAAAATAATGACAAACGATATACCAAGTGCCTAGCGTGATGAAAAATTGAATCCAAAACATTTTTACTGTTGCAAATGAAATGACACAGGTTATTTGTCGCCTTGTCCCAATCAATTTTATTTTATTAAATACTTATACTAGACCAATATTCCTACTATAAACCAATCCTTTTTTCAAGATATAAATAATTCTATTGAGTTTTAAAAAGTCTCCCTGGTTCTACTTTTTGGCATTCGCTTTTTTTTACTAATTTCTGGTTTCTTCCATTAAATCACTTCAGGCAATGCTAAACTCAAAAGTATACCATCTTCTCGCTCAAGTGTATGTCGATATTAGTAACACCAAAATACTAATGGTTAAAATTATGTGCTACTCTCAAAAATTCCTTCACATTTTTCACAAACAAAGCTTCAAAATTATCATATCTATAGTTCGGGATTTCGTCACCTCGCTTGTTGTTAGTTGTTGACTATGTATTTATAGTCGTCCCTCTTGAATTAAAGGTTTCATTTACTTTATTTGCTTAAAGAATTTGTGGTGGTTTTTCTCCGCAAACGTTTTTTTCATGCAGGATAGTTAATGTTAATTTATTTCAATTTGTTTGTTTGCAAATGTATTTGAAAGATTGTAAAGTGAATTGTTTGTTGTATACGTAATTGTATATTGTACATAAATATATACCGAGTTTTTATTTCAAAGTTTAATAACAGATATTACTCGTAAACGCGACTTACGATGACCATTATCAATGCAGTATTTTTGCATTTTCCAAACTGACCGACTTTTTACCCGAGCTAAATATATTTATTGAAAATAGCCGTTTATAATGTATATATTTAGAACGAACGCTCGGAATCTTCTTGATAGCCAACGAATCAAAAGTACCATAAACATAGAATTCAAACATTAAGAGATACTTTTTATACCAGAGACATTCCATTGTGACAGCGTGATCAGAGATTAGGAGAGTTTTATGTGTAAAATAAAATCATGGAATCACCTTCCGACTTTTTGTGGCTTCTGCGACCGCGCTGTTTTCTGCGGACGGAATAAAATTACAGCTGTGGAAAATATAATAATGCAATAGACAAAAGTGTATATAGTATATAGTAATAGCAATATAATCTATGGGCCCAAAAGTCCGTTGTTAGAAGTACAAAAGGTAAGGTTAATCATAAAGTTCAATCAAATTAAGCTATCCTTGTTATTCAACAAAGTCGAAAGCCTAAACGTCTAAAAGACGGAAGGAGCTCAACGCATCGCAGGACAAGGAAGCTCCACCCGACTTCTCTTGGTATACATAGTATGATGGTTTCGTCTCACAACAGCACAACTTTTTAATTAAATTATAGGCCCCTGAAATTAGAACAGATGGATGGTGATAGGGATTGTGAGCATTTTGTTTACGTGCATTCAACCACCCTTGAATCCCCTAGATTTGTATGGACGGCAGAAAGGAAAAGAGAAAGGAAAACAAACGTAAGAAGAGAGCATAAAAGCTCAAAAGTTTTTTGGTCGGCTTTTTCCAGTATTAATCGTATTTTGGTTTTGTTTTGCTTGCTTGTGCAAATGAACAGGAAAGGATGGAACGGAACGAAGACCGTCACCTTTTCAAACTGCTTTCCAAAACTTATAGTCAGTTCTCCTAGAGCGAAGTCAATAAACTTTTTCCACTGTTTTCCAGTGACTGACTGACTGACTGATAATTCGAGCAAATACGGGTCGCTATCGTTTATCTTCCGCTCCTGATAATAAAAACCAACACATACTTGTGAAATGAACGCAAAGGAGTTTTTATACTTTTAAGTCGAATGTCAGCCCAAATACTGCTCTATTTACTATTTATTTACAAAAATAAGAAAAACGGAGCTTTAGATGTCTGATAAAACTCAGTTATAGAAAGTACTGTATCATTTCTCTCGCATTACTATTATTAATAGTCGTCACTCCTCTCACACATGTTCTTTACTGGACACCATCCTACCAACACCCATTCAGCTTACTAGGCATATTTTCATGGCCCGAGGAATGGAATTTTTTCATTGTGTACTGAAAAAGTACTGGTTTTTAGAGGGAGGTTGAAAGGCAGTAATAAGAAGTAGCCCAGTTATCAAGTTCGAGCCCTGCCTTTATTTTAATCAAACAATGAACGGCTTTTCTGTATTTGCGCCACTGCCACCAATCTCTGTCGTCTTCAGGAAGTCTTTGTGGGGATATCCATTTTCTTGCATTATCATTACAACAAGACAAGGGGCAAGCTTCTGGTTCGAGTACAACTTTTATTTGAAAAAGCACAACAGGAAAAGACGAAAGGATGCCGAGAAAAGATCAACCGAGGGAACAAAACAGAAAACTCGTCTCATCTTTTTGTGCTCCTTGCAACAACATACGCGTGCTTGCAGACAAAGAAATTGCTATTTTTGGACAGAAAATGGATCATCTTGTTTTCGGTCGATGCACGACAAAGAAAAAATGTAGCCCTTTTTGTTGCTGTCATATCATATCAAAGCATTGCTTACTCCAAGTTTTCAAAAGTGAGTGGTGAACATTTACATTGTTATCTTTATAATCAGTAAGATACAAAGGAGCCAGAAGTTTCTCTTTCAGAATATATTGAGGCTCGAATCCACTACAATACAAGAAAGTTATCCATCCATATATGGCAAAGTACGTCAAAGAATTCAGGAAGTAAAGAGAAAAAAGAAACGGATATTCCCAAAGCTCTTTTTCTGCGTCTCCATTTTCTTTTCCTTTGACCAATTTTTTCTATGAAAAAGGGAAACTTAAAAACAGAAAGTGGATAGAAAACGTACACTATGTCAAGATCGAATTACTTCTCTTCTGCCTGCAGACCGTATTCCCTGTCGAGAGTACTTGGAAAATGGAAAGAGGAGACCAAAAATTATAACTTTGTTATAGAAGTAAGAAATAGAATGGTTTTATGTGTCTGCGAGATGATCCTGATAAGAAACATGCACGTCCACTTTATATTTCCCTGCGATTTATCAAGATCGAAGTGGGGATCCTTTATGATGAATAATACGATGTATCTTATGTCGGTTAGCAGCGAAATGAAGCTAGATAATGTGAGTTGACCAAGTTTCCTTCTGCGTCTCGCCAACGGCACATTAATTTAAGTGTTACAATACTTTAATACAAATCCGGCATAAATGTCGTGTTACTTTCAAGCTGACTTGAAACAATGACACGAATAAAGCCAACCTGCCTTGCTGCGGTTTAGTTGTTTAGATTTTTCGTCTGTTTCGTATACATTAGATTGAACGATTGAATAAAAACACGTTCGACTGAATGTCTACGCCGAATTAGGCTTCGTTATTAAGTGAATGGATTAAAAATTTATATGGATGAAGAAAGTCATTATACTTGAAAAATGTGGTTGAAATATACTCGTTTGCTTTTATCCCTACAGATCATGGATTTGAGTGAAAGAGTGAATTTCGTATTTGTAATGGAATAGATGTTTGCTCCTTTGTTCGCCTCGCTTCTTGCTCATCCTTTCCAGAGGAATGCGAAAAGAAATTTTTCTCACAGGGGAACACAGTAACTCATCTTTTATCTCAACCCATTATCCGGAGGTTTAAGCTGCTGGAGACATAATATAGTACAATGTTGGAATATTCTAATGCTAGATTATAGCATGCCAAGATACGTACCTAGATGAGAATGAGAAAAGAGGAGGAATAATATGTATTCAGGGAAAGAAAGCGCTTGGAGAAAGTCACGCAAGAGTTGTCAGTAAGATCTTTCTGCTCCGGTCTTTGCTGCTTCGCCAGGCCTCCGTTAAACAGATTAAGAGAAGAGAAAGCGGAGAGCAGACGTAGACTTCGGCGCACAGAAACACAGAAGAAGAGCCATTAACGAGTCTAACATGTATAAGTAAGTAATGAAAGAGGAGACCGGATGCTACGAAAGATAACATCAGAGAAAAAGAAGAGCAGAAGCGGTTCACAGAACAAAACTGCTCTCGAGCTGATGATGAAACTAGCGTGTAGTATTCAGGGAGCGAACAGAAAATCAGGAATGGTGCAGATAGTATAATATACGAATGGAAATGAATCGACCGAATAAAAAGATGACGGCGAAGACGACGTGTAGCATGAAGATGTTCATACTGATGATATGCACAAACACGACGAACCAACAAGAAAGGTACTACTCTCTCAACTGTGAAGCATTGGCAGCAGCCCATGGAACTTTCCTTCTGCAAAATAGCACTACACAAAATGAAAGTAGCTTTATTGTATGTGGCGTGCACACAGAGCCTTCTTTTATTTTCGTGCAGAGAGAAAGAAATCCGCCGAAGAAAAGGAAGTAAAGGTCTGTGCGATTTCTCTCCTTTTAGTTCTACTTTCTTCTTTAAAGCATATATTTAAGCGACCTACTTAGATGACATTTTTTTCTTTCTTGCGTATTCGCTTCCCTTTTCCTTTCTTCCCTGTCCTCACAATCAGAACCTTACATGATTAAGAATGCGGGTTCCTTACTTCTACCTTCTTTGCACCATAGACATGTACCACGAATGGATAGAAAGAAAGAATTCACTTCCAATATAGTCCCAAAATAGGTTTGTGAATATTGGTTGGGTATGGGAAACAGAATTTTTCTTCCTTTCTTAATTCTGAAGTGGGATGATCAGAATAGGAGTAGTAGCAATAATGATATGTCATACGCATAAATGAATAAAATGTGACTTGTGCGTGGGACCGCTTTTACCTTTTTAGAGGCATCGCTAATAATACTCCAACTTCAATATCTTTTACACAATATTAAAACTAGGATTTATCCCAACAGAAAATTTTCATGACTTGTCGTCGACAACTTGTCGAACAAACTGTGTAAATGAGAAAATCATTTTGTACACTTTTAAAATCAAAAAAGTTTAAATTTCTTAATACAGTTTCAGTTTCTATTTACTAGAAATGTGCACAAAAGTGTATTAACTTTACAGTCACTCAAATTGGCTATTATGCAATGCCGTAATTTATTGACTTCTCAATCGTTTCTCCTATGTTATTATAATTTTAAATGAATTGCTGTGTTGAGTGTTAAATTATGTAAACGCTCCTGCTGGTATAGCATATTATATTAAACTAAAATCCCGTATGTGATTGCGGTGCACATACAAAGAAGCGGAAAACAAGCAACTCGCGTTTTTTTCAACTTAAAATTTTCGCCTACTTCATTCCTACTTTCCTCGCACTTCAACCTTTAGAAGCGTAAGCGTAAAATACACACAATTTTATATCACAAAAGAATGGTAGAGAGAAGAAAGGACGGCTACAGGGAGTGTGGCCCCAATCAGTATAAGTGTTTTCCTCTGCCAGGACTTTCCCTTAGACTCACCATCACCATTATCGTCGTCGTTATCATCATTACTATGTATTAAGTGTTCGCTGGCTCTCTCTCTTCCTTCCCTTATTATCGTAATAGTATTCGTTTCATCCTCTCCGCTTTCTTGACTGGAGCTATCGCAAATTTTCATCTCGACGAAATGAACCGATTCACTCTTCATCTGCTCATCCTTCGCCCTTCCTTCCAACTTTCAACTTGTTCATTTTTCTAATAATATTTTACTACTATATGTAACTTCTCCTTCTTATCCTTTTTTGCGTGGCAATACTAATAATAAGTGTAAGGTCGACTTTCTCGTTTTGGGATACAATCAAGCTATACCGCTCTGGTTTCTCAATTTAGTTTTATTGTGTATTTTTGTATGAACTACGTATGAACTTGCTCATCACACACAATCGATCCATCCTTATACTCAGCACTCTAAATGAGTTAGCAGACTTTTTGTCGTCGTCATTTCTTTCTCTAAAAAATAAAACTACTACTGAGAAACTTTTTCTTTACTTTTCCTACACAGGAAATATTCGGTGACTTCAAGAAATATCGCTGTAGGTATACACTTCTAATATTCGTACACCACTATACTGACAAATATGGTAATAATGCATAGAGGGCTAAATTTGCTCATAAAATTGTACGGCTAGGAGAAGCAAAAACTTTTTCCCGATAGTAAAGAAGGCGGGGAAAAACTTTAGATTTTTCTTTTTCCTCTGTCTACTTCTCACTTCAATAAAATCGGACTAGTTTAAGTAGCAAGAAACCAGGTCAGATCTACTATTAGTTTTGCAATTACTTTTCACTGTTCTCATTGGCACTTTTTCGCAGGCTGTCTAGTTTGACCAAACAGACTTCAATTACAATAGCCAACATGTTATGAGAGGTTTTTGTAAAAAAATGTTTAGTTTCTCCAACAGTCTAAGGACAATAATAATAATATTTTATTTATATGTACCTACTTCATTCTTTTATGAAATAAAATGTGCTGAGCCAATCAAATTTTAAATATAATAAACTTCGAGTTGTTTTGATGAAGGCTTTGACTCCTCTTACAGAATCTAGCTTCGAATCACTTCAACTTTAAAGAAACACTTAAGTAATATTCTGCCGTAATAAGAAACAATTCCAAAGTCTAATCTAGACAGATCTTTGTTCTTACACGTACAACCTTTTGTTTTAACATGAAGATAGCTTCAGCAAAGAGACCTGAGTTGGTCTGATACAATACTTGCTATGTTTCTACAAAAATGGAAAGATTAGAGTGATTTTCTCCGGTGACTAAAGGATTTCATTTTCTTCGATTTCAGTTTTCAATAATACATTTCCAACGAATGCCCACGTGTGCTCTGAATGGAAGCCCTAAAACAATTGCGCTTCAGAATAGCGAAATATGTAATAAGAAATGGTCACAGAGATAGATTTAGCAGCAGTACATTTCAGTTCTTCGCTGCCTTTGGATTTGCCTGAATGATATCTCAATGTCGAATGTTCTAAAAGCGCAATTATATTTTCTGGCTGACGGAAGACCAGCCAATAAGATACTGTCGTTTTTTGGCCTACACATGTACACCGAAATTTGAACATACGATTGCAAGGGAGAGCGGAGACAGATCAAAATCTTTTATGTGTTTTCTGCCACCGCTGGCCATACCCGGAACAATGCAACACAGGCAGGCAGGCACACACATTAAGAATCGAGGCAGGCAGAAAAAACTATCAAAATCAAATCATGCGATCGACATTATTTTGCTATTTTCTGTTTCTCTTTCATGGGTAACTACCTAGTCCAAGCTAAAGCATGAATACAAAAATTGACAAACGCAGTGAACTCTGTGCAACTATTCTTAACAGAAATGAGGAAATATTTATACAAGCTCCAGGAAAGTCACATTTCCAAAAAATTCGTTGCGAGTGAACAGATCTAGATAAGAAAAATATTGTCGCTGCTTCTGCTACGAGCGTACATGGAGCCACACATCCTCCTTTCTCATGTCCGTAATACTTTCCAATTTTTGCTATAGCTATTTTCTTCCGACGAGCACAAACAACGGCGTGTCCATCCGTTGAGAATTGAAAGCATGAATGTCCTACTACTGTTTTACCATTTCCATTTGTAATATATCTATATAATTTTCTGGCTCTAGTTTTCTCTTTGATCATCTACATCATCATCATATCAGACGTTACGCAAACGATTTCGTGTGTGTTGGAGACGTATGCGAATTTCCTGAAAATAATATAATGGATTTGAAAGTTGAAACGAGAAAAGAGACATAGGGTACATGGACAATGGTTGCAAACAGATACATAATATGCCTTTCTCAACCAACTTTCAAATTACCTTTTTCAACTTGTGTGTAGCATTTTGTACATACATAACAACCACACACCTAGATTGTATCTTTTATGTATTCATGGCAGGGAAACAAAATTAGACTTTAGGGACTTGAGCCTGTCCTCTTTGCAAGGATGAAAAGAGCTGAATAAATCACTTGGATGTAACACAAACAAGTTCGATATATTCCCTGAAAAAAAGTGGAAAGAATCGCCCAAGCGAACTAGAAATGCTTGTGGAAAGAGAAAGCAAGTAAAAACCGATCAAAAATACATTCCTAACTTTTGTTCGTAATCTTGAAAGCATGTTCGGACGGACACATAAAACATAGCATTCTATTTGTGTAGTGGTTTTCAAATTGAAGATAAAAGTAACCTGAGTCAGTTACACTGTACAATAATATATTTCTTTCCGCTTACCCCAACACTGCTTTCAGTACACCGTTCTGTTACAAGGTTACTACTGCTGCATAAGCGGTAATAGGAGGCATGTTGTACAAAGAAATGCTAAATCGGGAAAATTCAATAATTTACTCTTAGCCAGAAAAATTCACTAGACATCACAGGAACATGGGTGTAATGCTGCAGAGCCAATTTCCACATTGTAATGTATACTCAAACACATAAACTGCATTTTCACAATCTGCTTTATGCGCAATGTAAAACGTGCATTTTTTGTTGTCAATAAAAGTGAGAAAAATGTACGTAGTCTGAGAACTTGCAATTTGAGTGTAGTAAGAGTGTTTCATGAATACTTTTATAAAGATGGTTGTTCAGTGCGAACAAAAGTTTTCTTTGCCGCAAGGAAGATACAACAAAATAATGACATTTGGTTTGTAAAGTTATGATTCAGTTATTCGTGAGATAGAATGACTACAACAATTTGTTAATTGCTGTTGTCTCGACACAATCAGATATTTATATGCATTGTTTCTGAATACTATTTGTATCTTTGTTGTATTGGGGTTTACTGGCTTAAGATTGTCCGTATTCTTTAAATAATCTTTACCCGATTCCACATTAGTGCACATTTACACTATGCGAGCAGTATTAGTTAAAATGTGCAACCGGATAATTGCCTTACGTCACCAAAAGGAATAAACTGTTCACGTGAAGTCAAGTATGAAAATGTCTACCTGAACTTTCCTATCGTTTGGAAATAGTTTTTGCTTCTATGAGTACTTTTGGGGCAAAGAAGGGAAACAATTTCCTTTCCAAAGCCTTTTCCATTAAATCTGTTCTGAAACAACTGCCACAGGTAGGTATACACTGGGTCCTTTCACATATACATTTATATACTTTAACGTATACCTTAGTAGCTTAAACATTGTTTCTTTGTTTTCAGATACATATTATCGCCGCACTGTCAGAGGGAGCGGAGGACTGAACTGGAACACTAACTTATTTCGAGCTAGTCCAATCTTTTTTGCTTGTATAAGGTGCAGTTGTCTTCCTTGCATATACGGTGCCAGCATTAAAGATGACAAGAACATTGTACCTCAAAAAATGTAAAAATCCCTTTCTTCGAGAAAGTTCCGCTAGAAGTGTAGCGGGAAAGTGAATGAATATATTTTATGGTCGATATAACCATGAATGAGGCACTCTATAGATGTGTAGTTTGATCTTCTTGGAAATTTACTCTACGCAAATGCGACATGACATCTGCAAACTGTTTAAAAGACTCGCATTTGCCCCTAATGGGTTGAGGATTTGACATTTAGTTTGAGAGGTATGCATTTGCTGCTCCTATTTTCAAAAAAATGGACTTACGAAAGACGATGAAGGAAAAATGGTTCTGTACACAAATGGCAATCTCAAAGCGCGAGTACTTTTGTTACGACGTGTGGAAAAAGCAAAGCTGCGCTTTTTACAAGTCCATTGTCTTTCATTCAATTCGTAGAACAAAACATAAAGCGGTATTATGTGTGTTCATACACAACCGGAAAATCAGTAGAGGAGTGCAAAGAAAAGGTGTATTGTTCGCTTTTCCTTTCTCTGTCTTCGTTTATTTCTACCGCTGATACACTTTTGAAGCGCAAATGCCCGTATTAATTCATGGCAAAGGAATCAAACGAAAGGGAATGCCTGACTGAGTGACGGAGACAAGTGTTATAGCTTCTACGATGGCTGTTCCTTGTGCGTTTTCCAAAGATGATTTTTAGCTTTTGCCATTTCCCTACTATTCATGTAGATGTGGCTCTTCCTTTTCAGCCCAGTTTATTTTCACATGAATGTGTTCTTGCTCAGCCGTACGAGCGAATTCTCCCTTCTTTCATGGAATTTTTATTGAACTTTTTCATTCACACTATTTTAGCATAACGATCAACTTTTTTTTTCTTTTAGAGCTATCACATGTAAACAGTCAAGTCATAAAATGGGGACGGCGACTTTTTCCTTTTACCCGACATAAGAAAGACCATTTTCAAGCATCCCTTTCCTTTCTTATTATTTCTTTACTCCGCTGGGAATTGGGAAAATGGCTAATGCCAATAGAATAGTATAGGTATGCTAAACCTACCACTCCATATCATTCCAATCCTCTTGCGAATCTCACCGTAGGATCGAGTTAGTTACTTTCTCCTACTTTTGAAATCCAACCTGCGCGTTTCGTACTAGTCTACATTTGGGCTACATTTACAACTTAGGCACTATTTTTCTGTTTATAGTTGTGTTGTAATTCCACTTACTTTAGGGCGGCCTCCAGGGAGCAAAGGAAAGGTACATTTTGATGCAGTTGTAAATTTTAAAAGAGCAACATACAATGTTTGCTTCTCTTTTAATGGCGGTGTTAAAACTTTTCTCCCTTCTCAGCAAAAACAAAAGGGATAAATAAAGGTAACCCGTCCTGTTTATATTGCACTTAAAACAGAAAAGAGGTAGGACAAAAGGTCAAAAGTATTTTGTTTTCAACATGACTATTCACTTAAAATATTTAAGTACATTGTGCCGTAAGAGTTACCTACAATCAGCACCAGCTGCTGTGAGGAAGCCAGAGTCAAAATTAGAATTAAATGTGACATTTGAATTTTATATAAAATTCCATCAAGCAAAACACAAAACCTACAATCTGATTTTATCAACCGTTATCCGCTGAATAAATCTAAAGCTCTACTTTCTTTCTTATTACTGTCCACGTCAGTTTTGCCAAATTCAAGATGGTATCTATAAATTCTACCAAATATTTCCACAGGCATAATTTTGGCACTATAGCAGAACATGGTTAAATATTTCTTTATGACGTAAATGCATGTTTCAGGTCTGTAAACAAAAGCATTAATACTACGCCTATGCCCTCAAGAACAACCAAAATCGACAGGAGGAAATATTCATTTAATATGTTATTTCAAGTGACCACACCAAAGTCTAATCTGGGAGTCCCGATCTTTAGCATTTCACAAGTTATTTGATTAAATTGTTGTTTTGGACATAAAAAAGTAGCTCTTTATTGAAATAACCTCTTATGAGTAATAAACACCAAATATTATTTTTATGATTTACAAAAAAAAAAGTTTCCAACTCTGGTAGTTTAAAGTTAGTTTAGTAAGCTAACGTTATGTGTCACTGTTGTAAAAAGGTTTTGCTAAACTAATGATTCATTGAAAGCTACAAATAAATTGCGAGTCGCTTATTTTGGGGTTACAACCAAACTGTGCTTGTGCTTCTCTATTTCCGAGCAATTCCTGGTGCTGCCAACCCATTATAAAGTGACACATGGAGATGGAAGAATGAAAGGCTCGTGAATTATTTCAGATGCACGGTGATATGCAAAGTATAACACGCAAGGAACAAACTTACTTGTGGAAAAAACCGTCTAGCTACTCACCCGGTAGCAAATGGGTTGGTTTGTCTGGAGAAGACAACAGCGCACTTTCAACTGCAAGATTTTGCGTGTGCATGAATATTTTCGTATATGTACATATTTATGACTGCATGCTGTCACGGTAAAGCATGTTAAATGTATGTGTTTACCAAAACGTTACACACTTAGTTGTGGATATGCGAACGTGTACATTTTCTGCTTATGGTTAATCTGTCTGCACTAACGAACTATAGTTGGAGAGATACCTTGAAACAAATTTCTTGAATGGAGTGTTTGCCCTCCGGTTTGAATATTGGGTAATCTTATTAACGAGAGGAAGTATAGCGGAGAAATGGCTTACGAGAGCAAAATTCTGATTTTGTCCACTACTATATAAGTAACTATATCGTCTTTCATCTCATAACTTGCGTTCAATGCCAGCTAAGCAAGAGATTCACAGACTATGGAATTTAAAAATTTTCCTGCAAATATGAACGTACTTATTGCTTTAAAATGCTCCTGTGAAGTTGTTAGGTAATGTACATTACAGCGGATTGGAAAGATTTTCTTTTGTACATTAAAGCCTGAGAGTGGAATAGAGAATGAAGGGAAAGTCCAGGATTTTCATTTCTCAGATTTGGTCCCCTTCTTATAAAAGCTTGGTACAGCTTTACTCTCTTGACTCTCGTCTCGTAGTGTTAGCTTTTTAATCACAAGTAACGCATTCACCGTTGCGCGTTATCCTTCTTTCCTTTTCACAAACTTAAATGAGCTCAAGCGTTCCCCTCATTTCATTTATCGCCACTAACATTCCTTCCGTGTAAACACATTACTTAAACTACAACCAAGCTTTCTACTAATTCTAATAATAATCTCTGGCAAGTCTCTCTCTCTCTCTGCTTTCTTTTCACTGTCTATCTCTATTACAAAAGTCACACTCAACTTTTCCCTGAAGCCTTACCATTTAGTCACCCGCACCAACGACTACAGAGAGACAACCTCCTTAACTTTCATGTAAGCGTAGTTATCACATTACATTGTTATATGTTCTCTGCCAGCATTTGGAACGCAAAGCGTTAACAGTAAGAGACCACCGCCGAAGCACACTTTTCTCAAATGCGTGCGCACTGAACCAGGCAGATATTGTGACGTTTTCTCTCATGTTACACTTTCATCGTTTGTCTGCAGATATGAAACTATTTTCCTCGAATGAGTTTATATTTTATCCCGTCCGGCATTCTACCAAACACAACTCATGTATATCTATAAATCGTGTTATTTATACATACGTATTTACAAGCAGAGCTGAACCGAGCACGAGTCTGCACACATGTTGTGTGGGCAAGCACAGATAATGCATGATAAATGCTCTTTCGAAAACTTCTACCAACCAAACTTCCCAGTTTTTGTATTTACGCTGTCTCGGACTTCTTCTCTGTATTTCAACATAGCCATTCGCCATTATTATGTATTTACGACGACGAAGAAAAAGTTAGTTGTTGAAGAATGTGATGCGAAGGTACACAGATATGTTTCAACTACGCAAGAAAAACGGAAAATCCTTCCCATTTAATTTTTCCAGGTTTCTTCACAAAAAAGTTATCAAGTCATACAGTCGAAAGGAAGTGAGAGGAAGGTGGTACACAGTTCTATTGTACTTTCTCAAACCTATGGACTTGTTTGAAGGAACTTTCATATTTTCACTTCGCCTACACTAACTCACGTGGCTAATGGGTAAATGCGTACATGAAAAGAGGAAAGGAGTTTATATGCATTTCCTACGTGAAAATAAGTAAAAGATGAAACTGAATGATTTAGGGAAGGAGGCGAGTGCCGTGAGAGTGTTCACCTCAAGAAGCTTTCCAAAAGTCAAAAGGCTTTGATGTACGTTACATACGGCGAAGAACATGTTATGTTACTGAAGTGGGAAATAGTAGAGAGAACTACAGAGTAAGTGAGAAACGAGGAGAAAAAGTCAAACGAAAATAGAAAGGGAGAATTGTAACAAGAAAACGGGAAATGTTATCAACATCGCCATCATCGCCAACATCCTCTTGCCGAACCAAACCCCAATCCGAGAGAGACAGCGAGAGTTGTTCTAAAATGGGAAAAATGGAAAAAGCATTGCTCAAGACGAAAGGATGAGAAAGGAAAGGAAAAAAGCGAAATGCATAATGTGCCATGATTTCCTCTTTTTTCTCTTCCGCTTTTACTTTCTTTCTCTTTTCAATTCCAAAATAAACTCTTCAAGGGATACGAAATAGAAAGCAAGCTTGTCGTCGAAGCCTACAAAGACGAAGAAGAAGTAGTCTCATGACATTACGATTGCAAAATACCACGCACTAAAAGAAGCATTATATGTAAAAGGCAACGGTGCTTAATGTATGGATTCTAAGACTTAAATAAAATAAAGGAAAATGCGGGGGCCTACAAATTTTCAAATACACTGAATACCTAATATTTCAAGCAATGTAGTCTCAAGTTTATGTTTATATGCATTATGGTTGCGTAAACTCCCTTCATATGGAAAATGTCTCAAGCAGAGAATGTTAACATTAATGTGTCATTCATTCCGGTAGCGTCATTACGAATCTCTCCAAATGTAAAGGTGCAAATAAAATTAACCGTGTTGAACGTTTAAATTCTATTAGAATGTTTTCATCATCTTATTAACTGTCTTGTGATGTAATGATTTGCTTTCAATTATTTGGGTACGCCAAACGACAAAGCGTGTCTGGTTTTGACTCTTTAATGATTAAACCCATCTAATATTTTAGAAAACGACTCCTTAAGACGGCTATGTAGATTTAAACTACACTGCCTATTTCTAATCCCGATACATATTTTTTATTTTTGGTTCGAACTCGTTGAACTTGTGAGAAGGACATACTAACGTGAGTTACCGAGACGAGAATAACCTATGCAGTTAAAATTTCTTTTAGTGTTGACAATTTTAATATTCCGATATTAATCAAATCGCAACTTGCCCCACCAGTGCAGTGTATTATAAATTCAATTTGGATTAAGTTTGTTCACTTTCAACATCACTATTCAATGCTTTCCCTTCACATTAAGCAACACTCGTCTCATGTGTGACCACACAACGAGCGTCAATAAGAAAAAAAGTTCAAAGAACTTGATGTATTCGTGCATGAACGTGGAATTCATTGGATTAAAGCCACGAGCGATTTACCACATAGTCACAAATTGGAGGTGCTTTGAAGCAAAATGCGGCAGTAGACAGTGCTGAATGCTATTATTGTCAAACACTGCATCTTCTATAACATGAAATATTAATATTCTCTTATATACAGTGTTCCAATTCTGCTAGAAATAACCTGACTTCTGCTGACTAAATTACCCCAGATATGTATTTGAAAAAAGCATGAACATTTCGCCGCATTTTGGGAGATAATACCATAATTTGTAAAACCAGGGCACATCATCGGTATCAATATTATATAGTATATCTCTAAGTTTGCAGTTAAAGCGAATTGGTATACGAAAACATTTTCGCCAGTCAGCTCGTCTGAGATAAAGCCGGGATCTTTCTTGGACTTACATATATTTGAGCAGGTTGCACGAAAATTGTCCTGCTGTACGTCGCTGTCCTACTAGTGACGCATGACAAATGTAATAGAACCTAATAACAATACGAATAATAATAAAATGGAAAATATTAGATTGTTGTCACACGTACACAATACACAACAAATGTACCTGTATGAAGCCATCGCATTATTCCTTCTGCCGCTGCTGCTCCATTTCTATTTCAGATGATGTTGGTGTGCAGCTGTCATAATTTTCAAAGAAGAAAGAAAAATGCTCCGTTTGTTTCTCTAGTTTTATGGCATCCCTTCGTTTGCTTTCTGTGTCTATGTCTGTCTTAGAAGTCTGCAAGTTTGCTAAAGCACCTACATTTCGCATGACTTTTTATAGTTATATATTTGCACCAAGCACTGCTCACACTGATGACACAAAAATAGAAAACGAAAAGATTGTACGGAATAATGGAACAGGTACCCAAGCTTCACCTTAGCTTCAAGAACCGGAAATCCTTTAGCTTAAAGTACTGGGAAGACTGTGTTTTAGTTTCGCTTCACGGCTTGTTAGAAATACGTTACCGTTCCAGAATTAAATTATGTATATTTTCTCTTGTTTTAAGCTTCAAGTTTAAACTGCACCTTTTAAAATCTATTATTTAATAGCGATGTTTAAGTAAAGTAAAATTTATACTCGTGTGTTACTCAAAGTTATGACGTGAGCATACATTACGGTATTAGTGTTATGATAGAGAATCTAGGCCAAGGAGGGGCGGAACAGCAAAACCAAAGTAAACTCAAGTGGTTCAGAAAAATCATATGTGTAGTTAGTAGAGAAAGTTGCTTCTGTTTTTTGCTGATGCAAGTGTTGTGTAAATGTAATATTAGCATAGGATGAGAATGAGTTGATTCTTCTTCTAAGACAAGATAAATAGGCATATGCTAAATAAAGAACAAGGTACTGGGCTTCGTGATGTACTTTAAGAAAAATGAGATAGGCGCAGTCGAGTATGAGCAACATGGACTGCAAAGAGACTTGTAAAGTAACGATACTTAAACTTAAACGGACTCAACATCATTTTCAACAGCGGCATCATATCAAATTGCACAGGACGATTTTCCCTCTGAAATGAATAGTACAACCTACTTCAAAATCAACAAACAAAGAAAGTTTCTAAGATGCACAACAAAGTGAACAAAGTATGGACGAGCTTTGGTTGAATGGGAAAATAAGAAGGAGGCACAAAGAAAGGAGGGATGGAAATACATAAACATATCCAGTGAAGAAAAAATGGGTTTGTTTTCCACTGGAATGAAAAATGTTCAACGAACTAGAAGAAGAATATTATATGGAAGGATATTGTGAACGACCGTCAGTTGTGCTGTAGCTACACAACTAGTACATTTTTCTGTATTATCTCTGCAGAAACTGATCTGTGAGCTATGCATGTACTTGCAAAACAATGTGATTCTGGGGCAGTACTTGGAGTATTGTTCAAGCTGTAGTTTACGGCATAGTCTGTATCAAGATGAGAAAGCTCAGCCGGTCTTGGGACTCGAGTTTTTATTTTGTGTACACATGTATCATAAACTATACAACGACGACGACCAAAAGACCAACTAACCAACAAAAGCAGAGTATGGAAAATAGCCACAGAATAAAGTATGGGCCGTTCTATACATTCTCCATACTTTTGTTCAGGCTCGAAAATGTTTCTTTCTCCTTACAAAACTTATGGATATTATGATAACGAGAGAAAGGTTGATGGCTGATGATCATGAGCTTTTTGTGTGCGAGTGGGTAAAAGTGGTTTTTGCGTTACTTGTCGAGAACAAAAAGGACTTGCATATTATTTTTTTACGACAATTCCTTCTCTCGCTCTCCGGGAATTTTTAATAAAGCCTAAAAAGCGGAACCGGAAAAAGTTCTTTCGCGCATTTTCGAATTATTTTTGCACACAATTTTCTGAGAAAGGCTCAGCTATACCATACGAGCTTTGAACGATACAGAATACGAACGTACAATATACGTATAATCTCTGACACTGTTATTACTATGCATGCATACCTTTTATTTGATGAGAATGCTTAGGCGAATTGTAGGGTAATATTTATTACCACAGACAGGAAGAATGCCTTGCTAAATTAATGCTTGCTTTCTCGAATATATATTTTTTAATCTCAATTTTACAGTGTAGTCGAACAAAAAATCGGCTGAAATTGAACAACTCAGCATCTCTAACGTGTTCTAAGCCTACAATTAATTATAATTATAATAAAAAGCTCGTCATCCAGAGACGGTATGTTAGTAATAACGGGCTTTTTTCATTTTCTGTTTTCGATTTTCTGCATTGTTGGAAACTGCTTGAGGTTTATCTTTTGAAAACAGGGCTAAAATGTAGCTATTGTGAAAATGTATAGAAAACGAAGAATGGACTGTCGACTGTAAAGCTTTTGCATAAGATTTTTAAAAATTCTGAAACGTATATGCCAAATATAAAGTCGTGATTTCTCATACATATACATAACACAAAAAATATGAAAGAGTAAACCACAAACCACCTCCATTTAGATGAGGATATTTGAATAATTTTAAGAAAAATTTTAAACTTTTTTAGACTTGCGAGTCTAAAAACGTCGAATAATAGTTGTAGTTACTTGTACATTTTGCTTATTGTTTCTCCGTCTCAAACTACAATGTAAGGTTGTACTGCGAGTGATGATGATTTCGAGGATTAAATATGTTTAATCGTATTGGATTGTCAAGTGAAAATTATGCTCAATTTTTGCGCAGACACGCATGCACTACATAACTAAGTTACAAGCGAAAGAAGCAATACTAATTGAATACTAATTTAGCTGCCATTGTTGAATCAGTATGACGTTATTTAATTCTTCAAACACTTACTTTCTTTGATGGCCGCGACCATGGGAAAGGAGGCGCCGAGAAGAGGAAACGGGATGAAAATGAACGCAAAAATGACCGTGGCCATGAGTTGGTGGTGGTGACACCACTCTGCAATTTGCAGTCGTTTTATAGTTCTTCTAGTTTTGGTACGGGGAATGCTGTTTCTATTGCAAGAAACCTCTCTTGTTCTACAGACAACTGTGAAGTGATGTTGATCATCGCTATCACCACCAGCACTGCAACCATCACTAAAACTGCAACTGCCACTGTGAAAGATATCATTATTAATAATACTATCACTATTATAATCATTATTAAAACTAGTACTACTGCTGTCACGGCGCTTTCTTTTCTTTGTTGCGGCCGTCATTGTTGTCGGAGATGCTGATGGCATTTCATCCGTTGTAGCCGGAGACAGAGGAAAAGATAAATTCTTCTTCCTTTTCATATCTGTAATTCGTGCTCCATTCATTTTACCCGCCATCATGATGATAATGATGCGGATGACGGTGATTACGGAGAAAGATGATGGGAAGAGCAGGTTAGAGAAAGTTGACGCAATAATAATCGTATTATAGGATGAACGACCACCAGAACGGCCTGATACTTCAAGTCGTTGCAAAAGGTTGATGGAAATTGTTATTATTGTAGGTTGGTTGGTTAAAATAAATGAATCTATATGTAACGGTATTCTCTTGGCTTTAAATGTTCACCTCGTCAGTTTGGAATAGTTTCCTAGTCTAAACTTCACGATTTTCCGTTCTCTTATATTATTAGTTTTATAAGGATGAACGGGAAAATTGTGCTTTTGTTGTGGCTCGTCGTTCTTCTTTACATTCATTCAAATATTCTTTTCATCATCACCAGTCATGATGCTATTCCGACGATGATCATTATCAACATTAGATATTCGAGGGTACATTGAGGAAATTATACTGCAAGATTCCTACGTATTTAATGTAAGTTGGGATGCACGCACGCCACGTTGGTTTTCTCGGCGGAGTATAAAGTTTATTCAGAAAAGTTAGTTGGAAAGAATGGAACAACGTTTGCTTCTTCCTCTTTGTCTAAAACGATTAGAGCGTGTGAAGTGTCGGCTTTACCAAGTAACTGTGCGGACTCGAATACATTATGGAAATTGAATGACGCAAACTCAGAGCACAGCGATGATGATGGTGACGATATTATTTTTAAAACTTTTCGCTTTCTCTCCTAAAGTGAAAAAAGTTCTAAGCCTGTGCTTTGCCCTCGCCTTCCATTCCATTCCATTCCTGAAAAGCTTTTTTTATATATGTGGATGTAGAACTTGTAGAAGTTTGGGAGGAATATAATATAATACTAATATTATATAATAATATTTTCTTTTAATGTAACAATAGTAGAATAGGAAAATTCACCATGAAAATTACGAGTTTGACCTAATTAGTTGGTAATGTATTTACAGTTAGACACAGATTTTCCCTCGAATTGTAGAAGTAAAAGAGCGACCTCAAATGTGCAGTGGTAATCTTCTTTGTTAGGCCATTTTGGCAGAGAAGGTATAATCATTAAAGTTTTCGACGGATTATCAGCAGTAACGATGACAGATAAAAAAAGCTCTCTGCGTCGTTGGAACGTAGCTAGATATTCGGAGGAATGTACGAGCTATTTTTACCTGCCTTCATCATAGACGTATTCTTACACTTAAAATATTATTTTCACTCAGACAGGGCCCCTTTCTTTACTGACTCTTTACTTCAATTTACGCTTCTCGGAGGAGAGCTAAATCACCGTCAAAAAGCGAAAAGGGTGAAAGAAGACAAGAGCGAGAGTCTACAATTGTCGTTTCCACTTTAAACATTAGTTTTTAGAAGAGGAAGACAGAAGCCGCCATTTCGTTATATACATTCATTCGTCTTTGGGTCATTCCTTTTTCTTATTTTTTGTTATTATTATTATTATTGTAGCAGTACATTTCGTGATGAAAATGGGAGCAATAGCTTTAAAAGCCGACGGAAGAAGAAAGTGATGGTGTAGGACGACTCTGAGCAATCGTAATATTTCCTCCGTGAGTGACTTTCACTTTTATTGCAGGAGCCATTAGATATATGATTATGGGTTTATGTGTCTTTCATTCCCCGTCCTCGATTTATATATAACACACATGAGAGACAGAAGTTGCACAACCAGAAGTGTGATCTTCTATGCTCAAAATGTTGATATCTTTAAGCTTTGTCTAAACATCTATATTTTACGAGTATTTGTAGCAACGTGAAACCACTAACCAACCAACAAGGTGTAAAACACATGTTGTATTAAATATAGGTGCGCGCTTTTTCTCTCCGCTGTTGCCTCGTACTTGCTGGATTAGAAGATAGAAAAAGTCGAGAAGAGAGTGACTTTTGTGGTGGAAGACTTCTACTGGTAATGCAGAGAAGTTGTATACTGTTCATGTAATGTTGTCGAGGAGGTAATATATATTTTATCGAGTGTAAAATCCCTTGTAAAAAGTAAGTAATGATGATGGTACTAGTCCCAACTTTTCTAACTTGTTTCTTTTACCAGTATTTTTTGGATAGTTCTCAAAAAGTGAAAATTTCTATATGTACGAATTCCTTGCTCTTTGTCAAATATTTTAGCCACCGCCTTCACAAGAAGATTCCTCGTGAAGTAGTTCACAATAATTTTTGGCGATCTTTATACCACTTCTTCGTGTTTCGGTGGAGCCGTTGGAAGAACTACAGTTATGATTATTATCCTGCCGTTGATCACTGCATGTTTCGGTGCTGTTACTAGTGATGACGATGCCGGTGGTAGCAGGAGCATTCCTCAAGTTGAAGCACAGGTCCTTTCTTCTTTTTCCATCAAGAAGATTAGCCATTTTTCATATTCACAGAGAAAAAAAGTTGTCTCAATCGTCTGAGAGAATTCTTTATACGCAAGAACGACGTATAAAAACTTTTTGAACCCAGAACGTACAGATTATTAAGTACAATGTACTATTACTCGTACCCTCTTGAGTTGACTGAGTATACCAGAATTGGCGGCAAGGAGGTGAAATACGAAGGAGAAAAATGAAGGAAGGATAAAAATGCTACACAGATGTATTGTTGAAGTTGAAGCTGGTTTTGAAGCTGAAGAGTGTACGAAAAAAAGTATGCACCATTATTGCTTTCAGCTGGAGCTTGGTAAAGTTCCAGTGAATAAATGCATATAGAACATTTTCTTCTCTACATTTTTCACTATCATTATTATTTTTACAATCCACTATTTTACATTGTGTGATGAGCGTGATACACTGTCAAGAGGAGTTAGTCATATAAAGGTAATAATAGTGATGTATAAGAGTATATCGTAAATGCTTCGTATAGGCTTTGGTTTTGTTTCTGTCTCTGCTGCAGGAGAGGCAGCTTCTGCATTCACTAACTTGCTGTTGTTCCTTAGGATGATTGTAGCAACTCGGGCGGGTGAGTCAAGTGTAAGTCTCGCGTGCTTAAAAGAGAAAAAGTGAAAGTCGCACTTTTTCCTTGAGTACTCCTACTTTTTATCTTGCCACTCGCAGCAACCAACGAGAAAAATCCGAAGTCAGATCACTGCACGTAACATGCACATTCATCCACAGAAACTCATGCAGACAGACACGCTCTCTTCGTTTCTTCAATTTTTTCTTTATATTCAATCTTCTGTTTTTAGTAACAGTACCACAGACAAGAAGATGGAAAACACTGAAAGGATAAGCAATCTTCAGGAAGAAGTAATGCTGAGCTGTACACTATCCATTTTGGTAGACAGGCTCCTTTTACATGTGCGTGTTCCTCTTATTTTTTGCTTCAAATTTTTCTTTCTCCTGTCACTGCTGCTTTCTTTTCTCGACTCTTCTTTCAATTTCCCCAAGGGGCCTTCATTTTTTCCAGCCAGTTGAGAACAGAGAGATGATACGAAGAAGTAACATGTACTTCCAATATTTGTGCAGTCCCTAGACACATATGTGAGCGATAAAATTGTTGGTTTTTATTTTTTGACAGATGGTCCAGTCTTATCGTTTATATTTTGCTGCTTACACCCATAAACATTAAAAACTAGATACTTTTCCGTTTGTGGTTCCTGATAGTTTTTCAATAGTAGTTTTATATCCTCTCACTGTAGCGATTCAGGTATTAATGAGGCTGTCAAAGTTTAGTCACACAGGTGCTAGCGCTAGGTCCTGAAGGTATTCAGAAGATATCCAAGTAAATGTGATGCTATTGATTCAAACCTGTGAATTGAAATAAAAATTATTTTATTAACCCCAGCCACAAATCCACTTCTAAAATAACATTCAGCGCTTTAATGAAAATGTGTATAGGCCAGTAACTCGAACTCGAACTGTTTCCGTAAAAATATGCACATAATTAATGAATGGAAGAGTAGGACCTGGCAAATATATATTAGATTTTGCAATTTGGGTACTTATGAATGATGAATACATACAGATGTTATGTACAAACGCTACTAGCTTAAAAGATTGATTATACAAAGCTATAGTTGATGTTGTAACTCCAAGTTAACTTCGATTCACAAATACGATATCGGCACAACAGTGTTGTTAGCAGTAAATAGTTCATTCATGTTTCATGTACGCGAATTCGTGACAAACTTATAGACTNGTTGATGTTGTAACTCCAAGTTAACTTCGATTCACAAATACGATATCGGCACAACAGTGTTGTTAGCAGTAAATAGTTCATTCATGTTTCATGTACGCGAATTCGTGACAAACTTATAGACTCATGTGTCAATTTAGTTCTTATTTATTGACTACTTTCCGGCGTATACAATTTGCCTAAAAAGGCAATTAAGATTCGGATTACTTTTTAATTTTCAGTAATAATATTTCATTACCGCTCTTTACTTAAAATTGTTTAGTATTATAACACCATCTGACATTACAAAAAAATTGTGCCGATGTATTAAAAGAAAAGTGACTCTACAAAATTGACAAACTCAAAGGTATTAATTTTCTCACTTGAGAAAATAAATACAATGCGAGTAAATACAATGTGCACACAGTGATATGATATTACGCAGAAGAAGGCTTTGTAGCATGACGTGTTATGATTAAAGGCCCTAATACACGCATTTCGGCGATTACAGTTTTTGTTTCATTTTTCGTTGTTTGCAGTAAATTTTGAACGATAAATATCACATTTGTTCATAAATTGTGCTCAATATTTTGTACTTTACGAGACTTTTATTTTGAACAAAAATAATGCCGCGCTGTTTTCTCTAGCATTATTTTTTAAACTTGATTTTGTTATTTACAAGCGACTAACTTTCCAACTTTTACAGACCCCACCGGATGAGTCGCATACAAGAATTTTAAAGCGAGGTTTATAAGGTTCGTAATTTATGTTATAAAAAGACATTGTACAGTACCGCTTAAAACATAACGAAAACTTAACGATCAAAAAATGAAAAGTATAAAAAAGTGGAGAGTAAGAGAAACCCGAAGCACATTATTGAAGGGAGAGGGCTCAGATTCAATGGAGTGAAAATTCCAGTTAGTCTATCATTTCAAACCGCTCCATTAGCTTCAACTGCTAATGGAGCTCTGTACTTTCAACAATAAATTTCCCATTTCCCTTCGAAAAAATACTTGGTCAAATAAATATTTTCAACTTCGCAGATTCCACCATGGCATGTTTTCATATTAACAGCTCTTGAGTCTGAAAGTCGTATTTATTTAATGAAAGCCCTGTGTTGGAAAGGGCTATATTTTAGTTTTCCAATTCTAACACTACTTTTGCGCAGCATTATATTACAATTTTTACTCCTAAATGCATTTAATTATCAAGTTTTTTTCTGAGTGAAAACTCGTAGTCTAAAAATAAATTTTATTTTATTTAAAAAAACATATTCAAATGATTTCGGTACAAGATATGCTCCATACTATCAAATGAAAGGAGCATTTATCAATTCATTAATTTAAAAATATTTGTTGTTCCATTCATGTAATAAAATTACCTACACCACGACTGGTAAAAAACTATTACCGATGTATGTATAAATTAAATATACAATAGTGAAAGTTAAAAACATACAACTTGTACTGTGTAACAAACATCTGCCCTATATCTGTTGAATTATAGATTTCTTAAACAATTATTTACCCTAGTAAACACAAGGCCAACAGACAGCATATTCTAGTACATCTCAACTCTGAACGTGTGCCTTTTGGGAAAAATCGATGTTCATCAGACGACAGAAAGAAGTGTTATAGCGATATGCCAAATCTAACATGAATGGATGGTATGGATGACATGCAATTGTCCCTATCGTCCGCTTTTCTTTTCTGCAACGTAAGGTTGAGTGGATACAAAAAATAATTAAGGTAGTCATATATGGCGCGTAGAGTATCTATGATGGATATTTTCGCATACGGTAAAGTATGTCAGTCAACCTGTAATGAAACAGGGAGACCATGGTAAACAAGTGCTGTGATACTGGTGACCAGTGACTGGTAGAGTAGATCAAGTATAAGCGCCGTACAATTGTGTATTAAATAAATAAAACGTTTCTACGCATGTTCGTCCAGCGGAAATTTAAAGAGATATCATATAGCCTGTTCCTCCAGCGTATGTGATCCGTATTTTCTGAAGATGAATACATCACTTTGAGAGGAAAGCAAAATGCTTAAAATGGTCAGTCGAGCGACAGCTCGTTCCTTAGTTCAATCCATCTTTAAGAAAAGAATAACACATCTATCTCTCACCCATCCATTTTCTGTTGCGGAAACGCTGATATATTGAACATAATTCAAAAAAGAGATATCACCGGTCATTCGATACATGAATCCTTTCCTGTTTCTTCCCTTCTCCATAATGTGCAATTTTTTCACCACAGAAGAACTGTATAATGCGAATCCTTTATCGCAATAAAAAGGAATTTAAGCTACGTATTTCATGTAAGTGACTTTCCCTTTATTATACATTTCGCTGCTACTATTTATTCAATCACATACAAAGTTACACATGTGATGCAGACTGGGCTGCAAAGAAGGGAAAAGCCAATTCAATTTTCTTTCGATTCAATCAATTCAAGAGTGAAAATGCTATCTTGTATATGTCACGTCGACGAGTAAGCGAAGCGACTATGCTCATCTTTCCGTAAGATATATTATGCATCTTTCCACAACGTACATATCGCATATTCCCTTTTACCTTTAAGGACGAACAAGTCAATGCTTCATCTGTTCCTTTGCGTAACTTGCAGATGATAACGGAGCGGGAGGAATGTCGTCGAGTGCTCACCTAAGTAAAAATAATGCTCTGAAATGATGTTGTTGCTGTGCTGTTGGCGTGGAAGAAAAATGTAGAGCACAGTGCAGTATTTTTATAAGAAAAAATATTATTTAAGATGTGTAGTCTAGTACACTTTGGCTGTCAGACGTTATAAGAAACGGGGTTCTTTCTTTCTTTTTGCACAACTCCACTCGCATTTTTGGCTCCTTCTCTTGCTTATGCCTACAGCTTATAGCCCACTCACTCATCTTCAACAACGAACTCAACTCCTTTCTCGTTCTCTCGATTTGGAATAAATTCGTGTTGTTGGATCGGATCGTTGGTGGATGGGAAGAAGTAAGTAATCGTGAAGGAAAAACTTTGCCTACTTTTTATTTGTGCGACTGTGAACTTTCTTGTTAGATGACGATTTATAGAATAAAACCTACCTATGAGGTATTTTCAGTGCACAACATATTCACGTATTTACTTACGCTACAAATAAAATGTATTCTTCCTATTATTACGGATCTATTCAAATTGAAAGTTTTCGTGTTTTTATGTAATATATTTAGATGGTGCAGATGTACTTATTTTGATTGATATAGTTAAAACATTACAAGAAGTCGGGTAGGTAAATATAATATAAAGATATATTATCATGGTATACATAATACAGCAGAGACTGTGATATGCTAGCGCACTTTTCACTTTCAAAAGTTTTCCTTTTCCCGTATTCTCTCGCTAGAAAAGCTCCACTTTCTTCTTTCAGCCAATTTTTACAATACAAGTGGAAAAGCAAGAAAAAAACTTTCTCCGTTCTCAAGACTAAAAATAGTTTTCTACTTGTTATTGCTGCCTACATTGTCTCTATGAACACACGAGGTTTGACAATAGATTGGATACATGAGGAGTGAGAGAAAAGTACTTCTTGTTGGCAACTATTACAAGACTCTGCAGTGATCATATAAATTATATGATACGCATTAGGTTACTATTATCAAATCATATTACTTCATATTATTTATATTACAACTTTTCCATCCTGCTGAAATTTATACGGAACTAATATGCACCCAAATTTCAGCACAAAAACGTCCCTTCCGCTTATTCGCGGAGTCATCCAATTTCCAGAGTATTGGCATCTTACAAACAGACGATATTTGTGAGCAAAGCAGAAATGTATAGAAAATGCATTCGTTCAAGATTGTTTTTCAAGAAAGTGCCTTTCACTACTCTCAGCGTATCGAATTTTTAAATATGTAATGACAGATCCAAAATCCATAATATGTATACACGGCTTCAACGATAGCTAAAATTTATCATAAATACACAGCAAAAAATATTAGACTAGACGTGATAACTTAACTGTTGCTAACTAAATAAATAAAAGAATGAAGAAAAAGTTACGAGAAGCACGAAGTCTGGCACAGCAACAAGATGAGACAAGAAGGAAAAAGAAAAACCATTCAAAGTTCCCCTTCATCCTTCGTGCTTTTTTCTTTCTATCTAATCAGAAAAGAAAGCGCACGAGAGAACCAAGTCATTGAATGTTACTGTTGAAGAAAGAAAATTATATTGACGTCGTCGTTGCACCCACCTCCAACACTCTAATACTATTGCGTTGCTGACTTGTTATTAGTTGAATTTATGTCAGAGCACAAGTGCTTCCACAAACACACGAGACGTTCTTCGTGTATATTTTTATGTTATCTATTATGTATGACTGTGATACCTTAATGCAAGCATCTTCTGGTGAAGATTATTTCGTTATTAGTGTCTGGGGCATACTCCTAATGTTCGCCTTTCAGATGACAATATCATTAGGAAGAAGTTGACTAGTTTTTTATTCCCACTCTCCGTCTAACTGTATGGTAATGGAGAACCTTGTGAAGCATGAAGGGGATAATTTTTTGAATGGTGTGGTGTGATGTAGGTCTTCTTCCTCAACATACACACATGCACTCATTCAACCCTCCCCATTTTCATACGAGATGAAAAGAAAAAAATAGAAAAAATAAATAAAGTCTGCACCCCAATAATAATAATGTACACTCGAGATGGATCGAAGGAAGAAAATGGACAAGTATTATAGCCATCATGCTCATCGTGCTGCCAACAATAAAGTAAAATGAGCCATCTAGCCTGAACTTGAATTTGTAAGTAGGAGGGTCATGTACAAAAGTCAACAAGAGAATGATCCTTTCATTCAGACTTGTCATTCATTCCGGAAGACGAGCACTTGCTGTTAGTGCCTAACTTAGTAACTGGAAGACTGATTGAAAAATACCCATACGGAAAGGGGAAATGGAAAATTCAAGTACTTCGGGGAATTCTTTTCTATGCCACACTATCTAGCGGTCGTAGCAGCATAAATGCTCAATAATAACAGAATAAAATGTATCTCTTTACTTTTCCCGGATCTTTCCTTTAATGCAGTCAATTTACAAAATATAAAGAAAGTATTTCTAATTCAGGACACCAGGAAAATTTTGTTGTTACTTCGTTGCGTTACGGTGGAATGATCTCTATGTGACTTGAGCGGAGAATGAACAATAAAAAATAATAAGGAAAGAGTTAAGGAAACGGTAGAAATACAAGTCGATTTTTTGTTCTGTTTTACTTTTGTAGTTGCATACCACTCGGGCAATTTGATACACACAGGAGCACAGATGGATAAAGTGTCCAAATAAAGTGATGTCACTTGCTTCTCTTGCCCCCTACTCTTCACAATAGCAATTCGTACACTTAAGTATTTTCTGAGTATTCCCCTCGCCCTCACCACTTTTTCGTGAAAGTCGAGTGGGCTCAAAATTTGTATATTTTTCCATGTTCTTATCGATGAACATTCTCTTGACACTTGCGTAGCTCACTAAGGAGTGACATTCGATAGGTATACATTCAACTTGACTTATTCTTCTTCTTACTTCTTCGCACGACTAAATAACCTTTCACTTATCTTTTCACCATCGTCTTTCTTAATGTATTCGTAGTTTACAGCCAATCCACTCAAATCCAATTCGTCTACACAGTATTCAACATTAAGACTGCAGTGGAATCAAAATATATGGGAAATGTCAGTAAAGTTGATGGAACTTGACAGAAAAGAGAAATGAAGCAATGAACTGTGACTCGTGAATTGTATGAAATAAAATGACATACATTCCTTACTCATTCAGACAACTTTGAAGAATAGGGATCCTTCAGTTTCTTTCCTTTCTTCTAGGCATTGTTTTTCCTGAATTCTTTCTAAATACTGACATATACATAGGACAAGATAGGGCAACTAACCAAATCGTAAAGGTTAAATGTATTTGGCATAATATTTAGGTTCTGCTAAAGTTGTTCGTGCAACCAAGTTAAGTTAAACAGATACATACATGTTTTTTCTACACCAACTAATATTGCACAGTGAGCAACTCAAACAAGAAGAGAGTGAAAACCTGTGCTGGGGAAAACCACTTTCTTTGACCTTTCACACTTGCAAAATGCCATTGTTATTGCTAGTCCTCTATTTATCTGAGGAATAAATAAACTGGACAATAAGCTTTCACTACCTAGTCTTATTTTGAGAGAACAAAGAGTAATGAAACTTTCCCTGTACGATACTTTACTTGCAACAAACCTGTGTGAATTAAGCAAGTGCAAGTTGAAAGGTGGCTGATTTAAGGAAATCAGCGCATGAACTACTTTCACAAACAACAAAGTGATACATAAAGCGACACATATGACAAGGAAAAAATTGCTACTGCATTTTTGAAATGAGTTTAGAGTCTTGCACGAATCTAAAATGGTCATTACAGCTTTAAACCTAAGTAAACGGTACACGTACTATGTGAAACATTCATTGGTCGCGTCAACAGTTTGAAGCTCAAAATGTCAACCTTATTTGTTCCAACGCCAAACATTTAAAATCTGATGTTGTGACAAACATTTGCAAAAAATACAATTTGAAATTCTCTTACTATGTTGATAAAATACATATAAAATGGTTGTTACAATGAGAAACACATTTCAGATGTGCTGAACAAACTTTGTGGTGGAAACTTCTTGGTTGGTTATTAATATTATAAATATTTATCACATAAAGAGCATCAGTCAAAACAAGTTTAATTTCGGCGAATTTCACATTAATACGAAATCATTAGTTGATTACTGTGGCGCATTAAGTTCTACCGAAAAATTACTAAGCAAAGAAAGTTTCTAGTAGCGACGTGCTCAGCAGTTTGATAACTGCCTGTATTGTGTAGAAATCACTTTAGCTCAGGAGAGAGAAAACACCAACACTTTTAGGACAGCGAAAAGATACGATTACTTCACTCACTTAAATGAAGGGGATATAGCCCGTATTTTGTTCAGCTCAGTGATTTCACCTCTTACTGTACTGCATTCTGCAGTCCAGCGCAGTCTGTTAGTAAAGTAAAATAAACTTGCGACGGATTAAAAACTCACCATTAACGACTTTACGCACGGTTCAATGGAGGAGGGGAAAATCCGGTCGAGACGTACATAGTAGGAGGCCATAAGTGTTAAAACATCAAAACAGAGTAAAGTAAAATAAACAAGACAAAATTGTTCCCAAAAAGGAAATGAAAGGGAATTTCCTTGCATTACATAAAATTAGTCCAATTTGCCATGCCGAGACAGACTGGAACTGGTTGTCTATGTAATGTGGAATTTCTCACGAAGTCCTTTGTTTCTAATCGATCTTTCTCTTTTAATGCCTGTGTTTACGTTCTCAGGACTGTGAAAAGAGAGTCATTTGCAAACACAGCAACAAGAACGATAACAGCGTGGTTTGAAATCTTTTGAGTAAGGAATGGAGTGAATGGTGAATGGTGTTTTGAAATTGCGTTATAATAAACATTGCATTTTCGTGCAAGCATTCGTTCCATCCCATCCCATACTAGAGTATTAAGTAGTACAATGTTTAAAAAGTATACATTTCTTATAAAACCACACGCTCTGCAAAGAATATTAAGAAAGCCTGCCCATTTCCAACCCTGTCTTGCCCAACTACTAAAGGTATTGCGGTCAAAAGCATTTTATTGTAAGAGGTACATTTCTTTTCCCCTGCGCCTTCGTCACTGTTTCAAATGAATCACGTACCAAAGGGTTACCTATTTTCCTTTGTGTCGATGCGAAAAGCAACGGTGCAGTAATAAATGACCAACAAGTAAATTGGCAATCAACCTTATACCGTGCACATGTATAGCTCCACTCTAAATATGCCCGCGTTACCCTACAATGGAGGTAGAGAGGAAAGTTTCAACGAAAAAGCTATATATTACAACTATTTTAACGAAGCTACAACAATCTGATCAAGCCGAGTAAATATAGGTAAACAATTGAGCTATGTGAAATTGCCATGCAAAAGCAATGTAATATATTTTCTCTTGTGCCAGAAACACCGTTTCCTTTTGCTGTAAAATTTTAACTCCAATCCAAATCTAGTCCAGTGTATAACACAAGCAATAATAACATATATTATATAATAGCATGCGACAAAAATGTTGATGTGACCTACGTTTCTGCCACCAAGAATTATTGTATGCGATTTCATTGAATGTCGCGCTTAATGCACGACGTTTTTATGCATCAACGAAATTTCAGGAAACGACAAAAGGCCTTATGTTAGCACTGCGTTTGAATATGCTTCTGTGACAGTACATTATTAATGTTGTGCCTGTGTAAAAGTAATATTAACCACACCTACCTATTTTTTGCCTTTACTCGATTTACTTTCGTGTGATTTTTCTTTTTTTAAGAATAACATCCTTGTTGGGTTTAATATAAAAAAAACTACAAGAAAATCATTCTACAATAATCGTCACCAACACCATCACCATATTTAGTTTATTATTCATTGTGTTATTGTTTTCGTACACTACGACGAAATAGACGGACGTTTAAATATTTCAGGTCACCCTGAAAACATTCTTCGTATTGATTGTTTTCTGCTAGACTGACTGACGGAATCCGGTGAATCGCAGCAGTCGCTGTAGATCCAGTCCTACTCTACGCTAGGCAATATGATGAGTTACTAATTACACACTTTAGTTGATTATTCTGTTTTTAGAGCAATTAAACTTGTTTTATTTGACCGAGCTTTATGACCACTTGGCTGAACACAGGCAACAGGAGCCACTGATAATACATTATACAAATACCAGCCCTATAATGGGAAAGCCAAAAACCAGAGAAAGCGCACAAGTACAATTTGCTTACATGGCTTGACGCATGCCACACAACCTTTAGTATCTCATATCTATCTCGTCGCTTTCCCAGCCGCACACAAAAGTGTATTTACACAGCATACAGATTACAAATAGCCACTGAACAGATTACAAATAGCCACTGAGGCATAAATTCATCTATGCACTGAAATGAATATTTACTGTTCAGCTATCATCACTGTGCTGCCTACTTTTATGTAGTTTTTATTAATACTTTAAATCGTTTTGCTTTGAAACCGCAACATCACTGAAACTACTTTATATGAACTATAATAAGGTTTCAAGCTAATGCTTGAATCTATCTTTTATTTATTATGAATATTTGGCAAAGCCACCTTAGTACTTTTCATTCCCTTCAATCATGATAGGACAAATAATTTATAGCCTGATACATTATTTTGGGCTTAGCTGCTTAAGGCTTTCACTGAGACGAGAGGAAATAGAGAGACGAGAATTAAGTGCCTAGACGTGAACATAGAGACGGCCATTATTAATAACATTATTACTATAATTTCCCGTGTCCGTTCGCGTTCGCTTTGATTATAATGATAGCGGTGGAGCAGCATGACATTGGGTGGGGTAATGCTTTATTACCTTTACTGATGTAATATAAAGTACGCACAAGCCATCAAAGTGATACTGTATTAGTAAACGAGGCGAAATTAATAAATGAAAAATGTTTCCTCCTCCTGACTCAAACGATGAATTGACTAAACAATCTACTAATGTAAGCAATCAAGCATTTCTATAAGTATAGCTGTTGTATAAATGCTGTGACGCAATGATTTCTTTCTTGGATTGGAAATTACAGGAGCGTGGTCAAAAACAGATATGTACTCACATTCAATTTTCGACTTCAGTGTGCTCTACTCGCATAAGGGTAGCATTAGAAAATGTACACCTTTCCGGATAACATTGCGCATGTAATAATTGTTTTAATAAGTACGCCTTGCGTACCAAAAATAGACGAAAGTGGTACTGACTGGATTAAAATAATATGGGTAAGTGCTCTTTTATTAACTGAACCGTTTCTTGTGACAAGACAATAAACGACCCTTTCTTTTGCTTTTCACTCTGCAAGTAACCAACAGCACGTCAAAAATCCATGTATTTATAAGAGAAAATTAAAGAGAACGAGATAAGTTGAATGATCTAATTTATGATGTGATTCATACTTGTTGACACGAAATAGTATAATGCAGATTTGAATCATATGTGTAGACAGGCGGAGAATAAATGACTGATATTATATTACATTATGGTTGAATATCTGTATACAATGTGTATATGATGAAGTAATAGGATACTAGTTACAAACCAGGATCATAAATCGGTGTATGTACATAATGGCATACTGCTGTTGTCGGGTGAGGAGAAAAAAGGGTTCTGTTACATTTTCACAATGATGACGAACTCACCGAACGACTTGAACTGAACCGATGCAGCAGAACCCATTTGTTCTCTCCTGCTCCCTTGTCGGCTAAAAGACACATTACTCATGTACAATTGCCTTTGCCCTTTTACTCTGAAACTGATACTGCAGTAGATTTCTTCCACTGAAATGAGAAGCCTTACTTTATTGCATGTACATTACCATTTATTTCGGCACAATAAAATGAACACCGTAAAGTGAATGAGTAATGGAAAATGGTTTTACTACTAAATTTTCACAGCCAGAAAAAGAGCTAAGTGCGACGTCATTACCTTTTGCACGCGGTGCAATAACAATAATCGTAATCATTTTTATTATTTGTGTCATTAGTAAAACTAGCATTAGCTGGCCGTTACTTTATGAAGTGTTGTAAGAATGCAGCTAATACGAGTGTGATATCAAAGTTTCGTCGCCTGAAAACGATTGGAACAAACTTTGCTTGTGAAAGCACTGTGTTTTAAAAATATATAGAAATTCTATTAAACTGTAATTTTGATTATGACTCTCATATCTTGATAAGGAAGACATTACACTCTCCTACTATTGTATTCCATTAAAAAATCACAAAATAAAGTCTAGAAAAATAGATCTGCCTACTTCAGATTTTAACCAAAGAGCTCCATTCATAAAAATGCTTTGTAAGCAAGTTGTCCTGAGGTTTCGACAAGAAAGCTGCAGAAAAGAAAACACATAAATGTTCTGTAACTATTAACTTAGGCAGTTATGCATTCCGTAACTACCTGTAAAAAATTTTACTTTAGGAAATGCAGTAAAAACTGTGCTTAGAAGAGGTCGTAGTATTTTAATAGGGCCATTCACAATGGCTGCCTTGAGTAAAAAAATCTACAATAAGTAAATGATTTGATGTTTTGTACCTATTATTTTTTCTCTATTTATGCTGCAGCTTAAAGCACAATTTTTACAAGTTTAAGTGCCAACACTTTTCTGTTGGTAATGATCAGTCAAAGAAGGACTTTTAAAAACATTTTTGCAGCATTCGTAGAAAAGAATTCATTTCTCATTATAGGTTGAAGATATAAAGCAGAGGCAAAAGTAGAAGCAGACTTCATTTCCAAGAGTTCAATTTTAATATTTAAACTGTGGATGGAATACATAATTTTTCTGTTTCTGGCACGGGAAAAGTAAACATTTACACTCTGAAACTGATTGAATTGTGAGGGGATTGTAGTTTGATAACTAGGTATTTCATTTCAACGTTGCGATTTTTGCAAGTTTGTTTCATTGTATTTTCAATTCAATTCATCCTTTTGCATCAGTTCATAATTGTTGTGTCTGATACATCACCGCCTGTCAAGTTGTGGATGGGCATAACCAAACTTTTATATTAGATGATTCTATTTTTACACAATTTCGTTGCGAAGAAAATAGGTTACTACCATTATGGTTTTGTTGAACTTCCTTCTGACCCTCCCTTTTTATGAATACAAAAAGAATACTCAATTAGGACAATCAAGTAGGAATGGCACACTGGCACTATGGGATGTGTAGTATTTTCAAACTACGTTACGTTACGCTACTTTCTACTCAACTCCATTGAGCAACAGAGTTGAAATTGTAAGTGGGCATATTAAATGTACGCCTACTTATAAACTAAAACCAACGCACAATACACCTTGTCGTGATGATAAAATCAATCATGTGCAGCATGACGGGTAACTTTTGAGTTATTGAAAGCATTATTACAGAACATTTTCCGTATACGGGAAAATACCCTGCATTAGTGAAGTCACATTTGAAAATATAAACACTGTTAAAACGCGTGGTAAATAAATGTTCGAGCTCTACCCGGATGTCAAAATGCGGAAAGGGAAAATGCCACAGAAAAGCGACCGAGAGAAAACATTTTTTGGTAAGCTCATTAATTTATTATTACATTTTCACAAATAAGCAATGTTAAACGTGGTCGATGCAATAATGTTGCTCAATTCATTTTCTTACATTTTTTATGGAAATGCATGTGGAGCTTGCAATATTAATGCAAAGAAATTACCCAAGAGCTTTCAAAAATTATGTATGCTTTTCCTATCAATCATTACCATCTTCCTAATGTAGAGGTTTGCAACTGGAAAAATACATACTAGTTGATAAAATAAAAGAACAACCAAAGCGACTACCAAATATTAGAAATACCCTACCTGAATGCACAAGGGAAATGCATTTTGGTAGTGTACGTGCAGAGAAATGCGTTACGCTGAAAAACAGACGTTCCCTTTTCCTTTTAGACCATTTACCTTTTCACAGCATGGTCTATAGAAGAAAAATGTTGAAAGTCAACTTAGGTTATTTGTTGTGAGTAAACACTTCCACTACAAAAATACTTTGCAGACAGAATTTGGACTGACTATGTTGGCGGCAGCAGCTTGAAAGAAAATCATGAAACAGTGGTAACTGTAGAGAATGAAAAAGGTGAAATTGTGAAAAAATACTACGAAAAGTTTATTTAGAACAACCACACACCAACTTTGAATGTATATTAGCCTGATTAAAAGTTGGTCTCTGCTCGTGAGTTGTGAAAGTGCCAGAAGTTATAAGAGCACTAATAAGGAGCGGCGCTGTGACTGTTAGATTTTTTGCTAACAATTTTAGCAAATGTAGTGCATATGCATATTCTTCGTAGTATGGCAATGTGCACCTATTGATACCACACACTTTACACATCCATCAAATTTTTTGTTCTCTTGGTCTTCCTTTTAGGTAATGTACTACGCAGGCAGCAAGGCTCAAATTGAAACTGGAATACAGCATACGAAAGGCAATACCGCCACTTCCATATTCCTTCTCGCTTGAATGGGAAAATTTATGCAGTGTCAAGGTTTCGATGAAATTGAAAAATTGCCCCCTTCTAATTGCATTACGTTGGAGAACTCATGAAATTGTTTATTTCCACTATGGTAAACTTACGTTTGTGTTTACAAATTCAGATAGCAATAAAATAAGGCAACCTCGGTATACATACATGAATAGGTATATAAAATGAAGGTGGAGAGAAATGTACTTCGGTAGAAAAGTTTAGACCACAGGAAGAAAACAGCCTTGTCACGAATTACCAACTCAACTAGATTAAAAAATACGCATCGTACTGAGAATCTAATCAGTTAAAGCAACAATTATGCACATATTTTAAAGTGTGGGAGCGAATTAAACCTGTTCAAAGGTTTAATTCAAAAAATATTTATTTCCAGTAATGGCGTGTTCTTAACTGCTAGTTTCAGTATAATGACTTTCGTGCAGTCTTTACTTAAAAGTAACAAAAGATGGCCATTTAGCTCTAGTTGATGTAGTCCAGTGATGTCCGTGTAATTTATAACGCAACTTTTGTTGCTGAAACGCAAAGATACGTCAGTATCAAAGCTTTCAAACTAAATTCAATGGGCTTATGTATGCAAATTATTCACAAAAACCTAACAACAATGAGTAATGTCTGTGGATCGTGTGACCTTTGGTCTGCAGTGACGCTGCGATTGACTAAATTGATTTTACAGTCCAGACTAAACTACATTCAAATTTTCGTCCTTTCAACACATTTTTGTGCAGAAATATTTCCAGTTTGCATAAATTTTACAAAATTGGAGAAAACTGTTTGTATCAACCACGGAAATTGACGTTGAGATTGGATGACTGTCTTTCTTTTTATATGCCCCGTTGTACTTTACCTAAATTCGTGTCCTACGTTGAAATAGTTTTGATTTATTTTCTATTTATAGGAATGAATGAGGAAATAAGCTCTTTGTCTGCAACATCGTCGACGTCGACTCATTTTAGAGTCAAAGGTTCATATATATCAGTTCTATGTTGATTGCGTTGGAATTGGTGCGGTGCAACAAAGGAAAGTGAACTCTAGTCAACGTGTCTGTTTGAACAAAGTGAAACATGTTTAGAAACCTGTTTTCCTGTGTATTAATACTGCATTTCATAAGTTAATGTTTTTAAAAACTATGTAGTAGTAGAACATTGAACCAATTCTGTTTGTATTTGTAAAGTCGCAATGAGACATGGTGCACGCACACGACAAGCCACCATGCACCACCTCTCTTTATAAAATTAAATGAACGTGTTATTTTTGTATTAAATTGGTTCTCTCATTTGCATGAAAAAGTATACAGAAATAATACACAATCAACGAAGCGCATTAATTCTCTTACGTTTCTAACAAAATACACCTTTCTCACATTTTTACACCCTCGCCCTCCCTTTCCTACTGCGTACTTATGAAAGTTTTGTTAAATCAAGAGAACCGTTTCCTCCTCCCCTTTCTCCGTCCCAGTCCTCTCTTGTATTTTAATACACTGTATTTCTATTAGACTCCATTATACATATTTCTGTTAATTTCGTGAATATCTTTCCTTGCTCTTCCTTCCTTTCCCAAGTAATTTTACTGATTACTTATTTTATTTTGAAACGTACCTTCTGCTTCCAATTCATGTAGCTCTTCTCAAAAGTCAAACCCACAGTACTACTTCGAGTTGAAGTTTATCCTTTCCGTTTGATCAAGAGGTGCAGAAAGAACTGTGGAGCTCCGTGTATATTTCTTCGCGGAATAGGGAAGAGACGGGCATTGAAGTGCACACCATGTGTCTTCCCTTTTACATTGCAATTAGGAAGCAGTCACGAACGACGCAGCACTTGTTTCACTTTGACCCAACAACGAACAACAAACATGAATACTTGAATTTCACTGAGGGAAAGCGTCTGTTTCTCTGCGTGTTCTTATTCCCCTTCTGTTGGAAGTTCACCTTCTCACTGTCTCCAAGTGGAGAATGAATGCCTAGTCTCGAAGCCTAGCCGGAGGTCAATGCGAGTTCATTATTGGAATGTTTTCTCTATTCTCTTACACCAGAAGGAAGAGGGAGGCAGTCACAAATAGACAGACACACAACTCGGCAGTTTGAAGTAGTAATGACGATGATGACTCCGCAGTAGAGATGAGCTCATACAATTTCAGGCAGTCACTGCGAAAAATACTCTCCTCATTTACAGAATTGATTGAATGTATATATGAATGAGTACTTATAAGAATCAAATTTTGCTGGTGTGATCTGGAAGGTCTGCTGGAAACTAGCACACATACGCACCGTAGAAATGGTTATTACACTTTTAGTTTATCTTCAGCTTCAATTTTACTGCTTCTGCTTTGCATCACCATGCATTTACGCTAATGTTTGTAGGTATAGAAAATACCGTGCCGAAATGCAAGTTTCAGATGCTCCGAAAATACAAAGTGCAGAAGATAGAAGTAAAGCTAGCTTTCTAGAATATTCTGGAACAGCTGGCACAATAATAGTCTGCTGGAGTAATAATACAAAATTTCAAATGACCACGTTACACTTTGTCACGCCAGTCTTTTAGAATGTGTTTTACTTCGACCTTTTTTCACCAAATCGTGTATTTTTAAAAGCGACGCAGTTCAACTGGAAATACAACGGAAGGTCTTTCTGCAGTGTTCGAGAATTTTATGCTTTTAACGAAGGAGCGATGATTCTATGCATCTGCTTCTGAAGATAATCGTTATATTTTTTGACTCAGGGCCAATTCTGCTGGATATAATGCATTCACGTATGTATCAGATCATTTAATTGATAATAATAGAAAATTGTTCACGTAAGCCGTGCCTGTGGTATGTCTGTACTTCCTTTTTTGGAATGTTCATGTCACAAACGTCACAAAATCATCTATAATATCGTTGTTCACTGTTACATTTTAACTTTCTCAAAAAGTCCGTTTCACTCATCTGCACTAGAAATTGCACGCTAGAATGAACGGCTTTTCTTTATTGTCTCGTTGGCCCAAATACATATACCTTCTGAAAGAGGTGAAGTAAATTTTTCTCAGATGTTACTGAAATCCGTTTGCCTGGCTCTTTGTATACAAGGTAAGTCTGTGTGGAGCAGAGAAAACGCAAAATCGAGATCTTTATCTCTGACCGACTCTTCGCAAATTGCATTCAAACACATTCGTAGGACAAAGTTTGTACATTTCGTGTTTACTTTAAGTTTCATACACTAACTCGAGAGTCAGCAAAGCAAGAAAGGTTTGGTATTCCTTTGAAAACTGCGTTTCTGGTTTGTATGCTTGATCGAAGTTTTATCTGTCTCAATAAACGACAACATGAAAATGGATCTGAAGGATGTGAAGGCAAACGAAGAAAGTTAAACAGAGTGAAAGAAATCAATCCGATGCTTCGGTTTGTGAATATCTGTATGATTCTGATGAGAACAGAAATGAGCAAGTGAAAACAACTTGAGAAGATGATTTGATACTGACTTGGAGAAAACTAGTTTATTTATGCACGACTTTGACGAATTCGGAGAAGTTTCCTCTCTCTCAATCACCACTGCACTGGTGAACCACCAAAAATCACTTATTTTTAGTTTACTATGTCACTTGCAAGTGTAGCGAGATTCGTACACTTGGGAAAGTGTTCCGATGGTGAGCCAAGCAAAATAATCTGAACACTCTGAATTTCTCAAGTGTTGTGCAGACATAAGCACAGCGATAACGTTGTTCTTTCCACTTTCCAGGTCAGAAAGAAACTGAAGTTGAAAGTTTTGTGGAAAGCGGGTAGAATGGGAGACGTGAGCTTGAAATGCGTACCTTCAACAGTGAGTTGTCTCGTTGCAGGCAACATGAAGAGAGAGTAGAGAAACGAAGTTAGCTACAGTGGTAGCGGCATGCTCAATGCCCATGTCTGCGTTCGCGTTTCCTACTTCAATGAAGTTGGCTCTTGGTGAACGTTCTTGTCTCTACCATGGGGTGGGTTGCACTCTCAGCTAATATAAAACGACGAGTTGGAAACAGAGTAGGAGGATAAAAAGGCAAAGACAAAAGAAAGAGTCGGTGAAAGAGCTTTCTTCTATCATGCCACTTATAGTTTCAGCGGAAGCATGCTACAATGTATGAAAATTTGATATTCCAACTGCTCCTGCTACCATTGCTACTTACAACTTACAATGTACCGAAAATGTGAGGAACAAAAAATTAAAACGGGAAAAGGAAAAAATGAATGTATTCTGCTATCTTACATTCCCACTTTTGTAGGCTTGAGAATAAAATAGAGCAGAGCGAGTGCGTTTTATTATTCTGATTCTATTCTGAATCTTTTCTCCATTTCTTCTTTTCCGTTCATCCTCTGATTACCAAGACATGCTGCTGAGAGTTGGCAAGTAACAAGCGGGTGCTCATGCTGATGTCATTGGGCTCTGTTTCTACGATTACAACCACACTAGCTTTATATTGTGTACGCTGCTAAAGAAAGCCAAGGTGATATTTTAACTCTGCACATGCATAATAAATATGTACTCATATACACAAAACTCAAATAATTATCAAATACAAGAAATTATTTGAAGGACATGGATGACTAAGGATTGTCAATGTTACATTCTGCAGTTTACATGAAATTGATAATTTCTCTAATTTTAGTTTCATGAGAATTTAAAAGTCAGACAAAGTAGAAAGTTGATACTGCTACTGCTATTCTGTCTAAATGAGTTCTGCTTCCTTCAAACCGAGCTTTTACCTTGGCCGCTATGGTGTATTGGAAAGTGCGTTTCCCCTGCGAACCCCATACTTAAAATGCTAGCAATAATTTAAAAAGATAATGTTCTGACTCGCTCAACCTTTTTGCTTAAAATTTTAATTTAGACAAATACAGGAACTCTCAAATAGAAGTTGGTTCAAAGCAATACAGGAGGGCGGCTTTTATTTGATTGACGCAGTGACAGGTCAATGTTGTTATTTAATCAGACCAAGTGGGCAATGCCTACAGGATATGTGGATTGCATAGTACACGTACAATGAGAAAAGTTATCTGAAGGAAGTACATTTCTCCGCATGAAGCATTTTTGCTAATGTATCAAAACTATTTGGTCGTCAGCCTCCGCTACGTTTCTCTCTTGATATTGTTAGCTTCGATGGTCAGAAATGTTTTACAATTGCAATGCGCCTCGCACTTTCTGCGCCCTGCGATGCGAGAATGATACTGACTGAGAATAACAGTATCGTGTTAGTTTCGCAATTTTTTACGATATCAAGTGTACCTTTCATCGATATTACTTGAGTCACGTCATAATACTTTCTTTACGATTGTCAGTGGTCAATGTAAAGCCTTTGTGAAGCGCAGCAGCTCTGCTGTTTCCACAATTTACGAAATCGCGCTTACAACCAAGAGAATTGCTGCTGTCAGAGGTTGATAAATGCATGGCTGAGTTCCATTAAGGAAATTTCATTGGAAAGGGAGAGATAAGAAGGACATCCGTTGCAGCCGAGGAAGTGTTCTACTTCCACAAATACGTACTATCTGTTATTAGCGTCCACAAAAGGCAGAAACTTCTATTCTGGCTGGCTGAGTGACCTTGAGAAAATCCAGTTCAGACTATCTTCTCATCACGGTCGTCAATGTTAAGATAAGGTGACAGACAATTTCTTAGACCTCTTATGACGTAGGAAGCATAAAGTCTTTTCAATAAAGCGGAGGAAAAACTACTCATACCGCTTACGGTGACATGATATGATGAAAAATTCTCGCTTGTCACACAAAGATAACTAAAAGGCATTGTCAGATGCTGCCTGCATTATATAAATAAAGGATCTACATCCGCTACATTTGCAGCATTGTTTGATTTAGGCCTAGCATGCCACACGTTCCTGCAGCAGTGATACACTTTACTTCGATTTACGCCAAAAGGATAATCATTGTTTACCGTCATGTTCATTTGTTTATTTTATAAATATAACATCCTGTCCACAACAGGTTACATAGCCGTAGTAGTGTTCAAGGTGTTCGGTTCGGTAGACAGAAATGTGAAACAAATATTGTATAAATTGCACACGACTACAATAGTGAGGGATAATGTTGGAATGTTCATATGACCAAGACTAAATACAGAAAAACTGCCATAGGATGAAATTTATATAAAACCGGAGAGAGGCTATATTAGGTTTAAGGTTAAAAAAATATTTGTGTATCTGAGTTATAATTTATAATTCTTGGTGGAATAAAATACCGAGTGGAGAGAGAGAATAGCATTGTTTATATTTATGTTAGAAGAGCAGGATTCTTTTCCGTTCCATTAACATTTAACTGTTTGTTGTGTAAAGCTTTAGAGTTGGGTATACGATAATCTAAAAATAAAGTCCAGCTCTAAAATTCCTGTTCTCCTGCTCTAAGAAAAAAGATAGCGCACGCTCAAGTCGGATCGGATCCATATTTATTACTCCCCATAGCCGACCTCATGTCGGTACAATACAAACTAAAAAGAAATCTCTTTGGGTGCTATTGTACTGCCTGCATGCTGTTGCTTTCATTGAGCGCAAACTTCTTTCTCCCGTTTCAATCCGCCTACCTGTAATGTGCCACCACCAGGCGAAACTACTGAAGGCTTCAGTTTACCTACCATCCGTATATAATAAGACATTGCTCAAAAGAGAAGAAAAAAGCCCCACACAACAAAGACGTGTACACTTTGACATTTTAGAAAATTACACGGCACCGTCAAAACGAACTCAGCAAGAGGATGGAGATTTAAAAATTTAAATAGGTAGCACGCCATTACTTTTAAGATATTATATTTATGTAATGAACTCACAAATGCTCCTAGGGTTCTTG
>VYYJ01000556.1:0-53076 GCA_021029165.1 Cyphoderus albinus
CATCACATTAAAAATGTGACCACATGAGCATTTCCGCCACATAAGCAAAAATTGCATAATTAAAAATCATATAAAAAAGGACCGCATAATATTCGCAACATAAAATCGGCCACCCACCCGGTTTTTGGTGGAGCAACTTTAGGAAATATTCAGCATTTCATGAAATTGAATTGAACGAACCAATCCGGCTTTTTATGGGTTCACGTCGAAATGAAGCATTTTTATGATGGTGGGTGTGAGTCTGTTTGCAGTCCTTGAAATGAATGAAATGGTACACTGGAGCAGCTCTATGCGTTGATGTGATTTTAATGTAGCCGTTATCTCTTTCCAAGCTAATGGGTTTAAAATATGGATATGATTAAGAAAAACGTGCCTAAGTGTAATCCCTCTCCCCTGGTGTAATTAATGCTTAATTTGAACACAAAAGATTGTAAACATGGAGCAGTAATAACAAGTGGGCGTCTGTAAAATTCTAAGCACGTGACTACATCATCAACAGAGTAGTGCTGCAACAATAAGCGTGGAAATATTAATTACATTTTATACATTTATAATCCTATTAGATTTGCTTTCCCTTGTTTGTTTGCTGACCTTTAAGTTTGAATAAATGAATGAAGATTTGGTTGCATAGTTCGGGTGTCATAACTTATTAATACACGCAATGCGTGAGACAAACCCTAGTCACCCCTTATAGGTACGCTTCATGCAGCTAATCTAAGCCAATTTTCTACATTAAAGGACCTCACGGAATGAGAGTACATTAGAATAATAAATCATGATAATGTGTTTAAAAGTAGAGTGGACCTGTTCTGGCAATAGCAATTATGATTAGTTGTCATATTTTACTGAAAAATTGTAGTGCGCAGTGCACATGCGTATTAGTTGTACCTAACTATTATTACAATTTTTATTGCTCTACAGACGTTTCAAAAAACATCGAGTACGCCTTTTATAAGGGGGAACACGTTTCCGGATGTGTAGACGAATTCTCGGGTTGCTATAAACGCAAGCATTATTTTTTGTGTCCCTAGAAAAAGCTGATCGATCGTCTATAATTTAAATTACAATACCGGTATGATAAGTAAAGTTTAAATTTCCATTGATTGATTTTTAATCCCATTTAGATAAATGGTGAAAGCAGTTAAATAATTATTTTGTCAATACTCAAACTCACATTTTACATTTGTTCAGAAATTTAAAATAAATACTCTGTCCGTACTCAACATCATCAATTATATTTGAGTTTTAAACAAACTGTGAGCAGGGATGCCGCGGATCTTTGGAATATACGTTTTCATGTTGCCATAGTCAACTCTGCTGAAAAGTCAAGTCCATCTTTATTCTGTAAAAAGTAGCTTTCTCCTTTATATTGCATAGTCTTACGTTGTTCCTAAAAATCGAAGCGGCACAAACAGTAGACAATGTAGAGGATTTAAAAGGGAGTGTGCTTTCGTAGAATTCGACGTACCCATAATAATTATTATACTTTGGTTGGCCACAAAGGCGAAAGCTTCATATATATTACTTAGCAATTGATCCTTTTTGGTATTGAAAAATAATAAAATTGTGCCACGACAGTACAGTAAATAGTAATTTGGCACAGTGGCAATTGTCCACCCGACATAAGCACGCAATTTACAACGTAACATAAAACATGTGTTACGATCAATACAATTGAGAAATCGATGCTTTCATGAACACGCCTTTTACATTGCGAATATAAGTTAGTAAATCCATTTCCGCAGAAAGAGACGATTTTTTTGCAATAAATGAAACGAAAGAAGGATTGAAATGGACTGAAAATAGTTTTATTCATTGTGTGCAAGATAATTGACGCACTCTTGCGATCACTATGACATGAAACTTTAAAATTGTGAAATGTGATGCACAGCGAAACTGAATACGTCTGCATACCACTGCACGCATTGAGCACATTTAGGCTCCTGCAGTTCATGGTTATTACCGAAATTCGTGTTATTCTTATCATTTTAGATTAGACGAATCCAATTTATTTTTGTGCTGAAAGATTTTGTTTCAACAATTTTTCTCGACTGCTTTCATTATGCTGATAGCATGCAACGAATGCAACAAATATCCTTGTTTGCCCAAGGTTATCCAGCTAATCCTTCCGGTTTCTCTGGCTGAATGCACTCACTCTCATAACCTAACGCCTGTAGTATTCTGTCTTACGTAATTTTAATCATTTCAAAGTCATTCTGTCACTTAGGCTGACATTGAGTGATATTCAGAATTGGCTTAAACAAAACGAGGCTTACATATATGCATTATTTGGTTAGGAATACGTGCACACACATAACACGCTCATTTTCATTTAGAAATATTCTGTTCCGAAATGTGTAGTAAGAAATGACAGTGCAACTGTACTTCCGTCAGTGTGTGCTTACCCTGGAAAGATCATGGGACTTGAATGAGGGATTTGTGCGGTTGGCCGCTGCTATTAAAACAACACGTTCGGTGTCAAAGCCCACATTAGGTGATCTCAGTGCACTTCAGAACGTAGTTAAAATATTCACCATAGCACACAACAAAAACAACATCCGTCATTTATATTTTACATATCAGAAAAGCAATGTGTGTCCGTAATCGCAACAACCATGCACTGCCAAACAAACATGTATGTTACCCTTTTTATGCTTTCGCTTAGAGATAAAGTTGCTTGTAATTTTAACATTTGTCCCACAATTGACAATTAAGGTTACTGCTGCCAGGCGGGAGAACGTCAGTGGAATGCTAAAACATACAAGACAGAAGACAGACAAATGACAGGTGACTAGAAAAGGTTAGCCGAGATGATTTTACCAACCATTTACAATTCTCATGATGTGTTGCCGTTCTCATTCTACATCTCAATTTCATTACATTGCCAGCAAACATTTCTGGGTTTACTCGATATTCTTTGTGCAAGGAGAGTGCACTTTTAGATTTCTAACCTCGGCACAGCATCTGCACGAGGTGATTATTAATAATCATATGTAAAAATCTATCTGCTAGTAGTTGGGAGAAGCAGAGTTCGTCTACTACTCGTATCTAATACTATCCGAATTTCCAAATAAAAAAATCACACACCAAATAATGTCAAACAACGATTTTCTAGAATTTGTTTAAAAGCCTCAAGAGCGTGGTTTCATTGGTGTACAACGTCAAAGGTATAATAATTTACATCCGTGGGACGTGGGAGACCGAAAAGAAAGATTGTAAAATATATGAATGGAATTTTAAGAGAAAATAAAATAAAGTCTATTATTGGTTTTTTGGGACAATATTCATTCGTTTTATTGTGTGTGACAAGTTCCATTTAAAAATCGAACTTTTCTTCCACCCCGTTCTCGTAAAAATTGAATTAAAGCGTGCAAGCGATTCTTCATTTCTGCCTCCACCACCCATGGCGAGAAGGCATTAGGAAGGAGCAGACCGTTGTTTTCAAATCTTATTCCTGTGCTATTTTAAAGAAATGTACACTTGTGTAAAGCAGAAGTTCAAAAGTTATTTGCTATTTCCTCCAAACAAAACTTAGCGCGTGCACTTCCTCTGTACCAAAATAGGTTTTGTATTCAATCTGGTGCTCCACCATTTCATTGAAATACCCAAGGGAAAATCGTTGTGAATATGTATTATGTATGAATGCATTCCAAAAAATCTATTTATTCATTTTCATGTGTGGAGAAAAACGACAAAAAAGTGGTCAAAAAACTGTCCAATTGACGACCGAGCTTATCACTTCCGAACTAACTAGTAGCTCTTCATGTGTGCATTTATGTTTTCATGTTTTTCCTCGTTCCTCTTTCCTTCCACCCAGGAATCGCATTCCTGCTTCGTGGTGGCAATGTTGTGCTCGCTCTCAATCTCAAACAATTTTTGCGGAAATTGAAAAGGATCCAGTGGTGCTTTGAACACAAAATAGAATACTATTATGAATGTATGTACACACCGTCAAATGTCTAAACTCGAAAAGCCATCATTTTCATATTTGCATGAAAGGAGAGAAAAAGCATAATATTTTACCAAGCATTGTTATTACTAGAGGAGTTTGAGCGAACAAGAGTGTGACATGAGTCGAAGGAAATCACAATTGTGGTTTTGTGTTGGTGGGCATTTTCGTGCGGTATGTACACGGAGGTATTTCTGGCGCTCAGTGAAAAGTAATGGATTGTGACGGGGGGCTGTCGACTGTCCGATTCAAATGATTAAATGGCTAAAGCTCACGGTCATTTTCACTTTCATTGTTGACGGACAAGAGGATATACTTTACAATCTATTAAATAGCTACCACCATGCGTGAGTGGTTTTCCAGCTCTCACGGCTTTATGAAAATCATTCTGACAGTGTGCTAGATATGCTCTTATGTAACTATATCAATCGACATGAGTGGTCGAAATTCAATATTAATATTTGGAATGTCCAGTGGAATTAATTTACTTTCCGTTTTATGGCTCTTTCTCCACGAATGGATAAATGATTTAAACTTATTTCAATCCAAGTTAGACAGTCTGCCAGGCGAGATCACAATGCCCCAAACAAACAACGAGATAATTTCCTGCTTTTCTATTCTGTCCTTTTAAAATGGCAGACGTCCGTTAACAATTCATTTAGCCTAACTTCATCTATTTCATTTAGTTATCGCAACAGCCGCGGTGGAAGTGGAGGAGTCCAATACACTAATTGGAGAAGGACTAAAAGTTATTTTTACACTTTTGCTATTTGTCCTTGCTGCCTGCATAGTTAAATGAACATTGTCTGGTGTCTCAGGAAGGACGGTGTGAAATGAGTGTAGCGCCTAATGAGACCCTAATGCTACCTTGTTGACACGACTAATGGCAAAGTTGCTGGAAGCATTTAGCTAAATTTTTAACTGTGCGCGCAGTGGTCTCTTACCGCACTTATTACATTCATGTCACATTGAGCTCGTCGCTCCAATCACGAGAAGCAGGCACAGAGTTAAGGGAAAGAAAAAATACGAAAAACAGTTCGAAAATACAAAAGAGGTTTAAGTGTATTTTACTTTCTTTCAGTTAATCTCTCAATCACCTCCTCTCAGCTCTACAAACGAAGAGGAGTGAAGGAAAAGCCTTCGACCATCCAGCCAGTGTCCAAATCAAATTTTTTCTCATTAGGTGCAACTTTCTTTTCAGTAACTTCTACTGATGTAGAGCTAAGTGGATGGCCGTTTCCTGTGCCGTCGCCGTCTACCTCTTCCTGTACACCACTTATGTAAGTAGAAAAGAATGGTTTTTAGCGGTGACCAAAAACTACGAGAAGAGAAGTGGAAGGAGCAATGGCAGTACAAAATACAAAAGTTCGAGGCTTTTCTTTCTCAAATCAGGCAAGAAGAGAGCCGGACATGAGACACAATGAAGACACCATTCCCAGAATGAGTGTCACTTGAAGTATGGAAGTTGGTGAAGCGTAAGCCTGTAACTTTCTCCCGAGAAAAGTGTACAAGGAACCTTTTTTCGTTTCTCATGCTATACAGTCCTATGTATATTATTTGCCATGGAAAAAACTTGCATCGACTTTTATAGATTTTACAGACGAAAAATAAAAAAAGATCAGCACTTGTAAAACTGGAGTAGCTGTACATAGTCTATTACCATTACCTCACTCCAACCCCATAGACCAAAGCCAAAAAGAAAAAGGATGCCAATTCCAATTCTTTAGTGGGAAACTGGAAACCGATGAACACACGCGGTGTGTGCAATGTCTAGGCTGTGCATATTTAGACGTATACACCGCATTACGTATCATTGATAGAACATTGACAATGATTGAAGTGTATAGGAAGAAGGCAGAAGGAGGAAAGGAGCATTTTGAGTTTTTCTTCAATACTTGGAAAGACGAAAAATGAGGCAAGCATAATTCTAACTTCTTAAAAGCCTTAAAACGAAGCGAAGGGAAAAAGGAGAAAAATAGACATGTTGACGACGACGATTCTTCTTTTCGATAATCATGAAATCTACGCTTGCTTATAAAGTCTGCTATTTTCATTGAAACTGTGACTTGATGACTGTTTATAAACTATTGCCCGTGTCTTACGCCTACTGTTTTTCTCTCTATAAGAAAAGAGACAAATACAAAATAAAATTCTCCAGGAGCAATGTGGCGACGCCGGTCCAGTCCTCTCTCTTTTCTCTGTTTGTACGTATTATTTTTCTGTACAGCGGCACGTCCGTTTGGTCGTGCTCAATGGAATTATCGACGAATGCAGTTTATTTTGCCTGCTATTAGACCTTTCAAAGCGAGGCACTCAGTCACTCGAGTCGACGAGAAGGGAGGCAAGGGAAAATACCGGAGTGCTCAGAGCCCTATTTTTGTCTCTCGACAACCTCTTCGGTCCTCATTCATGCTCCAAGTCATTCTTTCATTCATTCAACTTTTCTACCAAAAAATCCTTACTTTCTACTTACTACTTAAGAACGGCTGACAATTCATAACTATCAATGTTGACTGCGTCTGTGCGACTGAAAAACTTCATCAAATATTATATCTGTCATTCATTCACTCACAGTGTCACTCAGTCGTCGGTGGAACACTCGGTAGGTAAATTATTATTTCATAAACTTTCTTTCCTTCCTTACTTAAGTGTCTGATCCTTTTGTTTGCAAACCTATTCAGGCTGCGACGGACGCTTCTCTACTTAATAGATTGGCGCTGTCACGAAGGCCGGAAGGGCTAATTCATATAACGCATGGGTATCTGCCTAAGACAATAATGACACATCCTAGTAAGTAAGTGCAAAAGTTTTCGTTTCCTCAGCGTAATGGTGTCACCAATACCATTCCCCAAGCCTCGTTCTAACTGGTGTCCGTCTTCCTTTTCACGGTATTTGCATTAGACGTCTTTTAATGAACACTAATGTGAAATGCATGATGAAAGGAGTGAGAAAGTTGGAATATTCACTTTACTTCCATCCGCTCCCCGCAGCGAATCACTGACACTGTTGCCAAATAGCGTAAATAAATTGGTTTTCATTTATGTTTTCCACCGTCAATAACTGTGACGTTACCTTTTTATCAATTCGTTGCGGTGTATTCGGTCTACGATTTAACCTTTTGTATTATAGAGCTTTGTGTGTAATTAAATCTGCGGAAACTTCTTAAATCAGATTTATTTTCGTATAATAATTTCTTCGTACAATATTTGGCATGGTAGTGGTAAGGTTTTGACAGCAAAATCCTACATCCAATTAAATTTCAATTCACACGAATCCATAAATGGGCATAGTAAGATTTGCATTATTTTTTAATTCCCCGCGTGACGTTTATTACTTTTTGCAGGGAATAACTTGAGATAAAAATTACAGAATAGGCAATAGGCAACAGAATCCCGTTCTTCCAAGTGTGAACCAAAACACACTTCAATGACTCTAACCAACACATGAGAAGTCTCAAACATAATATTATACATATGTTGGGTTTCGAGAAAGATTTCATTACTGGTCTTTAACTGTCTAGGTAGTTTATTGAAGTTTGATAGTTAACAGGAAATGCAAAAATTAATAGGTCGAGTGAGTCTGCGGATTGACATTTTCATTGCGTCCTAATTATTAATATAAGAATATTTTATTCATAGAATATTTTTATTGCTTCACTGAATTTCTAAATGAATTTATCTTTCGCCATTGCCATGCAAACTTTCTACTATAAAGATTTTCGTTTCGTTGATTGGGAATCGTTGCATGTGTGAAAGACCATCGATGTGTTCTTATTACTCACGGGCCATCTCGACTCACACTACTCAGCTAAAATATTCAGAATGGTAAAAATCCATTTCTACGTATTGAATTGAATAGGATGCTCATTGCGACCTTGTCATTTCACGCAAGTTTAGTGACTCTTTATTATCCGAACAAAAAGGTATTCAGTTTCAGTTGCCAAGAGCTATTGAGAGTCAACCATCCGAGTACCCCTTCGCGATTTCATTGGTTACTTCCAAGACTTATGCGTCGTAAATATACCAAAGTGAATGAGTCCGTGCTGTCTAGGCTCTTTTAATGTATACAATTTTTATACTTATTAACAAGTAGCTACATTTGTATACACACTCAAGTCCCGATTGCGATAAAATGGTCAATGATGGCGATGATGATGACAGAGTCAGGGACAATATTCAACAAAACTATTAATAATAAACTGCAGGATTTGAGTTCTGCTCAATCGTGACCCTCTCGCAGCCCTCCTCTCTCTTGAGAATCTAATTACAATTTTTTGTGTGTATTAATAGGAAATGAGTGGGTAGTTTGGCTTCGTACTACTGCATATTTAACAAAGTTCCCTCGAATACCTGTTCTGATTTCTATTATGTATGTGAATCAGAGTTCCCCTTCAGAAATGTGATATTATGATATCTCGGAGGGAAGGCATCTTGATAAATACATTAACTCAGTCTAGCGTGATTTATGTTTTACCTTATTCTCATTACATTCCCAATTCTAAGTCTATTTATAAACACTCTGAAGAATAAATTATTATGAACTCTGAATAGTCACCGTCACTCAACCGTAAACAATATGCTTCTGATGAATTCAGAGTGACTGACGTAACGTTCTCATTTTTACTATTCTGCTACTATCTCATAGATAGATGACCACATTGAGAATGCAGGTTGAAGGCATGGAAAAAGTGGATTATTAAGAAATGTAAACTTCCACTCAGGTTCCCCACTCCTCTCTCTACCTCTTCTTTTGTCAAATTTATAATTGAATAGATAGATAAAAAGTTGGTGTGGCTTTAAAAGAAAGTTTCTTTTTTGCCTGAAAGGAATCCATTCTTGTGATGTGAACCCTCTATAAGAGGGTATCACGACATTTTCCATCGAACGTTTTTCTACAAGACATTTTCTATTGAACATTTTCTACATTTGGACGGTTTTCTACAAACCATATTTTCTAACCATGAGTTTATCTCCTTTGCAGATTTTTACCCCTAAAATTTAATTTAACATATAAATCACCCATGTAACCTACCAAAGATTTTAAATATAACTGCTAAAAATCAAATGATATGCAAACTAAACGCGAATTAAAATGTAACTTGAAAAACATAGAGGACTTAAGAAATGAAAGAAAATGGTCTGATACATTTTTAATTTTTGTATAAAACAGAATAAACAATTTAGTATTTTAAACTTAATCTTCAGTTAAGTCTACAAAAAGAGCTAGAAAATTTCATTAATCAGAAAATGTAGTTTAAGTAGTGTTGAAAACTTGCTGGGTAGCAAATCAGGTTATTGTAAGTAGATAATCTCATGGGGAGAAAATAGCCCATGTCGAAATTGTCATGTAGAAAACCTCCTGTAGAAAAGAGTCAGGTTGATAATGTCATGGAACCTTCTAAAAGCACACCAACATAATTAAGAACTGACACTTCAGGTGTCTCCTGTAACAATAAATGATGAACTTTTAAAAAGAAATATTCAGTCGGTGACATCATAATATTATCGTTATTACAACTGTGATTTATCATGATCATATTTTTCATTGCCTTTGCAGATGTTCCTATAAAAAATCTTTTTCATGATGCAGACTTTATGAGCTCAGTCAAATTTTGAATTGATAACTTATTCTTATTGAATGTCTGTAAAGCCTTCGTATCGTTAGGAGTGAAATCACCTCACTCAAACAAAATTAACTACTTACGCAAAGGGTAGTCTCAGTAGTACCTACATCCATCACATATGAAATGGATTCATAAATGGTGAATCTAGCCGTCGTTATGAAAAGAAAGGCCATCCGATTTGATAAAACTCGTAGATCCTCTCTTCTAACCTTCGGTGGTTTATCAACCCAAACCCACTCACAACTGCAAGTTTCCCAACATTATTCTTCTTTAAAACAGTTGACATCTCCTAACGATTAAAAATTGCCACATTACATTTTACCCGAGACGACACATTCAATATTTAATTTCCATTTTCCCAGGAAGAGAAGTTTGAACGTGTGAAGCGAAGTCTGAATTGAAGACTTGTGATTGTGAAAAATATAATTAGACAGAAGAAAAACGACCTTCTGTAAGGAGATGGTAGGTACGAAACGTCGTACGTAGCAATGCTGGGAATTGATTGCAGGAGCACATTACCTGATTATAAGCTTTCATTGGTTCTCAATCCAAGTAGTTGGAAGAAGTTGCTGAAACTACCCATTTTTATGAAAAGAGGAGAAAAGGAGAAGCGGAAGAGGAAGACTCCCCGGTGCACCAAGTGTGCAGTTTATCTGATCATTAGGGATGCTCGCACGAAAAGCAACTCGAATATTTTTCTTTTGTAACTTGTTTTCCACCGGTATAAAAACAGTGACGGTTCGTCGTTGTGTCGTTTTATACTTCACAGGGAGAGAAAATTCTTCATTTGAGATAGGAAATGAGAGAAAGAGAAATAAAAGTCAGTTGCGAGTGGAGCTTGCACTCCGCTTCAACTAGGCTGGAGTGATAGCTAATGAACAAGGGAAGGAGAGGACGGAGAAACGCCTTTGGTTTCCTTCTTTTTATGCAACGGGCATTCAAAGAAAGAAGAGGTCTTAAAAACCAGTAGATTTCTCTTCGTGCTCATTCAGAAAAAAGTTGGAATGGGTGTAAAGGTAGACGCACCTTCCTACGACTTGCACACACGAACCGAGTAAATAAATGAGGAATTGTTGAGTGAATGTTGGCGTTTATATAGTAACAGGGAGATGTAAGATGAAGGAGGGAGCAAAGAGTGCTCGGATCACACGCACAAAGAAGTAACCTTTTTCTTACCAAGTTGAGTGTCTCTAAAATAGATGATGATGTAGGAAGAGGATTCATCTCAGTCGGTGTAATTAAGTTTGTGTCAAGACAAGAGAGAAGTGGAAACGCATGAAGGGAAAGTGAAGCGTTTCTCTATCTCATCTCTTTTATTTTTACATTGGATTACGACCCTGGCCAACTCCTCTATTGCTCTGTTTAATCCGTAATGTTTATATGATGCACAGACCTAACAAAGAGAAACAGAAAATTGTCTGTTATATTTTTTATTGTCTCGATAATAAAAGTTGGTTGTACCGAGGCACGGTTTTGGAGCAGTTCTCCCCAAGAAAAATCAGTGCATTCAAGGAGTTGTAGAGACGAGAGTAAGGAAGAAAAAAGATGTTGCGGCTGTACTCATACTGCAGCAGATTACTTATTTGAAATGCAAGCATTGTACGTCCCGTTATTCATCTTTTCAGTGTGTGCATCTTGTTGTTTTCCACCTCAGTTTATCTATTACATTAAGCGTTATACATGAATGGATGTTGAGCAGAGAGCAGAGAGAAGGAGGAAACTGTCTTTCTGTATTTTATGCACTCCGCTGGGTAGTTTATGCACTGACAAGGATGCAGCTGTGTTCATTTTTCGTAAAAAGTAACCCTCGTGTTTTACTTTACGAGAGAGATGGAAATTGTCCTCTGGTTTCTTTTCCTTTCCTTTTTTGATCGCATAATGTGTACTATTATGTCCGCGTTCAAGGAGACTCTCACGCTATGAAGCATAAACCACGACAATCGTCATTTATGTAGTTTTTTACTAACAAGTTTGTGGATATAAAACAGAGCGAGCTTAATACGCATGTATGTGCCTTTAAAAGAACATAATATTTATAGATTTTCTGCTTGTTGTGTTCCGGGAAAGTAACTGGGGTGTATGTGCTCACTCATTCACTCACTGCCACCACTCTCGCTGAACAACAAGCTAAGCCAAGTTTGTTTACAGAAATTATTTTCCCAATTTGTTAGATTTGTGGGAAAGCTTGACAACTCAAGGAAAAGTACAACGATGACAACTCATTGAAATGCTTATACCTCCCGCTGCTGTCTCCTTTCCTCGCACTACACAACCGACTTCTCTCCCACTTCATTCGTTAGCTCCCTTGCGGTTCTCCTACCTCCGCTCCAGTCACTCTTCTCTCTCGCACATAACACGAAAACACAATATACATCTATTAAAGATGTGTGTACACTCAAATATGTGCAGTTTAAGTCCGTTCCATCCCTTTTCTCCGTAAGTCCCTAAATCAAATCAAGTTGTGTTTTCGAAGCGGAGACAAGGATGGTCATGAGAAGCCTCCAAATGAAAGCCTTCACAAGCGTAAATCTTTATTAGAAGAGCAACTTCTCTGTAGACCGCTACACTTGCAAGAAAAATAAGCTAAGCATGGAATGGGTCAAAGCAAACTCAAAGCGAGGGAGGGAGCAAGAAAGAAGAGGTTGAATTCTTGGAGAAAAACCTGAATGTCACTTTCCATTAAAAGGAGGTTCAGTTTTGAAAAATTCGTGAATGAAGGCTATGTCGACGTTACGCCAGCCGTTTATTCTCACTAACATTATTATTTGCCTCTGGATACCTGTGTTTGTCTGCTTAAATATGCTCATTTCACTCTCGTCAGCAGCCAGTGATAGATAGAAAAAAGTTGTTTGCAAAGTTTTCGGCGCACTTCCAAAGTGCATGTCTTCCAACGGTGCTGAATTTCAGTCCATCTGTATTCCTGAATCCATTTTCTCTCGTCTTACGTGCTTATTATTACAGTTTTGTTCCAAGCTAGATATTATGCAAATGCTTCAAATTATTAATTAATAATTTTCATGCTTCTGTCAACGACTTCCTTCTCTCTTGGTTTCCTCATTTCCTCGTGTCATGCACTCCCCCAGCTCAGCAGCCAGCACTCATTTATGCTAATTAACTGCCGATTACACAATCCCGTCTTCTACTTTCCAGCCGCATAACGTAATCCATGCATGGTTGAATAAACTCTTTTGAAGACGAAAGGCAAAGTAGCTCAAGAATTCTTCTACTGAGTTCCAGAGAGAGTGAGGAGTGAACCTCTTCTCATCATCCTCACACTTCCATCTGCACGCTGTGAGAAAAGGGCTTCCTTTCATACCAAGATAATCTTGTACATACAATGGGCCTCGGCTACCTTCCGCGAATTGTAATGGCTTTCATAATGAATTTTAATATCCAGTATTTATTTGTAAACGTCTTAGGGAAATTCGACCCCTTTCCAGTCGCGCTAGTTGTGCCTCTCGATTTTAATGACCAATCCTGTACAAATTTACCATTGTTTTCTGGGAATCATCCCACGTGGCCGCACCATAATAATACAAATTTCTGCGCAAATACAATGTCCGCTTCTAGTGGTATTAAGAAAAGAACTCATCTCTCATTTTATCCCTCTCTTTCAATTTCAGTTTTCTCGTCATTCCCACTTCGCATCACATGTCCCACGTGACGCCTATTACGAAAGACGTAATTTTTCACATTTTACTTCCTTGAAAATGGTACTGTAAACACAAGATTTGTTGCATTAATCAAAGAATTAAAATGCGGAAATCATACAACAAATATGAAGGACAACCCATTTACTTTTAATAACTGGAACGTGATGATGGCGATTTGCATAGGATTAACCTCAATGCCTGTGTTACAAAAATCCTTTGCTCTAACTTTTTATGTCTCTTATGTCTCTTATGAAGTACCCTGGAGCGCTACATACAATGTCTGCCTCAGTACGGTTTCGCCTCGTTACTTCTGCAACTATAACGAACTGATGTATCCTGGCAGTAAACTCAAACATTCAGGGCTCACTTTAAACAAATAGGAAAACTTGGTAATTATTACGAACCTTTCAACCTACTGATGTTGATCGACATGATCAAAGGTTTTCACGTGTCAGCATTTAATAACATGCACACCGTGCAAAATAGAAACTGTACATGGTTTGTGATACGATAACGTTACGTAGGTCTGGCTTCTATCGTCGTCAGCAAACATTATCCAAAGATGTTAACAGTTCTCATCATAGTCTTAATTAGACACTCTTGTCCACTTTTCTAGCATAATGAAGCAAAAGATATTAAAACTGCATTTAAATACAAAAGTTTCGCTGATGTCGCCAGCGCTCAAGGCACCTCCAGCTTCCTTCCGTTCCACCAAGACGTAAAAACAATGTGAAAGTAGATGTAGCCAAGATTGAGTCTGTTTTATTTACAAACATGCTACCTTCTTAAGTTGTTGTAAGGTGGATGACTTTATCTTTGTTCTATTGGGACGACATTAAGAGCAGGTGTAGAGTAGTGGCGAGCGATAAGCAAACCGTTTATTCCTGCCAACCGTGCGAAGTATAAAATTTCGGAGACCATCGTTACTAAATATTCACTTACATCATCATCGTCTTTATTATTATCGCAGGTACACCTACAAATATGGTTTACAAGAAACAACAAAAACCGTTCTCATTTTCCTACGATAAAAACAACCAAAAGCTATCAGAAGCAGATCTCACTTAGCTACAGACGTACTCAAGTCAAACTACGACGTCAACGTCGACGATCAAACAAACTGCCATTCAAGCTCAGTTTTTCCCCGCATAGACTTGACTTCTACCTTGTTTGTCTCCTGAAATCTAGAAAATGTTCTGAACCGGCTTCTGTCAGCATAGTAAAGAAGAAAGGAGACAAAAAAAGAATTTGGGATAAACCACGTCATTTCATCAGACGCTCTATCTTTGCCGTTCCGAATCGTTAACTACTGCCCCGTCAACCAATCCCTGTAGGGAACCGTGCCGAGAGTCCGTTTATAAAATTCACGGTGAACATGTGCATACATAAATATGTGTGTCGTACCATGCATGAAACCCTATCGATGAAGAAGTCACGACGCACTTACTTGCAAAAACGGATGTCGTCGATGGTGTTATTGACGTTGTCGAGAAGATGATTCACGCAGTATTCATTTATGCATATGATTTCAAGCAACGACACAAATTTTGACTTCCAGTGGCTTTCTACACTTTTCTTGCATGTATGAATGAAAGTAACCTCGTTTGTATTATCGCATTTATTATGTTTTACTTATGTCCTTTGCAAACAGTCAAGCAGTTAGACAGCTTGTGTCATTATCCGAAATACTTAAAGTGCTTAACACTCGATTTCTCGTTTTCCTTGAGATCCAACATCACAGAGAAACTCGCTCCAACACTTCATCTTCCTTTTGAACAAAACTCGGAGAGGAACGGTTCCATGACTGTGAGGAGCATCTTGTTGAAATAATTTGGCTCAACTGTTGTATTGACTTTATAGGCAAGTCATCATAAATATGCATATCCATCGACGACATGATGATCGTGTCTTGCCAGAAGTAGACGAGTTCCCTTCATAAAATATTTGTAGGGTGATAGTGGTGGTGTCGTGTGTGCATCGCCTTCACCCAACACCACACAAGCCACATCATAATATTTCTAATATATGTACATCGCTGTTATTTTTGTGCAAAAGGTAGTTTTCTAGTCTAGAGAAAATCGCTTTACAACTCTGCGCGATGTTTCCTCGTCGTTCCTTTACACTTCCCACAAATCAGACAAAGAATAAAATGTATATGTGCAGATCGTTACACAAAACATGACGCCAAAGGTTTTGTACCCTTATTGTTAAACATGTACGCGTAATAATATTCACGAACTTAAATAACAACAAAAATATGGGAAGATGGAGGCGGCGACGTTCCATAATAATGTGGAACATTGAACACATTTTGAATTGATGCTTCTCACAAACGAAAGGTAAGGCAGAGGAGAGAGTTGGAGAGAAAAAGGCAAGATAAAAAGCGAACAAATATGTATAAAAGGAGGCAAAAGGAAATGGGTAAAACGTCGAGTCATGAATGCACATATCGTCTTTGCCTTTTATACGTTATCAACGTGAAAAGTCTTTTACTCTAATTCTTTTTATTCATCTGGTCCCTGGTAGAGTAATCACAAGACTGTCACATTTATCCTAGTAAGAAGAAACTTATTAGGATTTCTATCTATTTCTTTCACTCTCTCTACTTTAACAGATACGGTCGAAAGCCACGATTCATTTACAGCCATGCATTTTGGTCCTTAATGGATATTTTTATCATGGAACGGAAAGAGGACAGCTTTTCGAAAGAGAGAAAAAACCAGGAATAAAAACGACGAAAATGCCCCGATATGAAATGGTTAAGAAGTAAGAAGGTATTGCGTACTACGGTGTAGAAGGTACATCTCTCCTTTTCACTGTCTTCATAATGTCTATTTGCGTGAATGGTTCCATCCGCTCAAACAATATCCAGACGACGCACGCATTTCTGTATTGAGCCAGACCCTCATCTCAATGAGGGTGTTGAACATGAAATATATGCAAAGAAGTAATGCTTTATAATATCAGTGGATGCATTATTGTGCTTTTGTCACTCGGAGCCAAGAACTTGTTTTGCAAGTGCTCTGCAATCTACAAAACACCATGCAAAGCACTGGGAAATGGTGGTTTACGGCTTCATCCTCATACCCTGGAAAAGAAAACGAAAAGCCAAATAGCAAGCATGCAGTCATCCGTGCATAAAGGAATGTTATCTGCGTATTTTTATGTGCACTTTCTTCAAATTTTGAGTTGTACTTTCATTTTAACGTAATGCACACATTATTACAATTTTGATGAGTATAATGGCAATATGATTTTTTTCTTCCTGTAACTCGGTGAGATTAAAAAGCGTGTTGTACTGGATTCAGAACGTATTCAAGCACGGCATGAAAAGGGTACGACAGGCTAAGCAAAAAAAAACGGGGAACTGACAGGTTCTACAATTCACGAGTAGACTTTAAAAATTCAAGGAAAAAGATTTACAACTAATTGTTGTAAGTAATAACTTTCAGCATTGAGTGTATTTGCAGACGTAAAAGCTGGCGTTTTCGGAGGAATTCGTTAATACAAGTCATGCAATTTTTCAGTACTCCAACTAAACTTTGAAGAAGAAAAAGTTTTTAAAAAATCTTGTAGTCAATGTACCTATTATTTGAAAGGGTGAAATTACCAAACATTGGTGTGTAAAGTAATTGATAAGAGTTGAACAGAATTTAGGAACGATATTAGCCATATTCAGAGTGATAAATTTTATATAAGCCTGGTTAATTAATATTATGCAAGGAAGGGACACGTGTATGTGATGATACATTAATAATGATGAGGTTCGTTTTCGTGCTTGCTCAGAGTTCTGGTGCTGTGAGAAATAATGGAAATTCCCTTTGCTCTGTAGAATTATTGAGAACCCGTTGGAAGTTATCATGAGCAGGTGCATTGCTGAGCTGACAGAATTGGCGGTTCCATTTTCTCTTTCCGATTCTCTGCACATTTCTTTTGTAATTTTATGCGTTCGGAGCAACTTTTTTGCATTTAGTGATATAGGTAACTGAAACATTAGTTTTTGCAAGTGGAGAATATAATTTTTGGCGAGAACTCTTCCACATGAATGTATATGTGCAGTCATAAATTGTAAAAGTGGAATATTAATTAAAGTAGCACTTTCGGCGAAAAGGAATGGAAACGGAAAAATCGGCAATAGTCAAAACTTCTCTCTTCCTTATTCTTCAAGAGGCCTTATCAAATGCGTCGTGGGTGTCATCGTGTAAATTTCCGACATCCCTTATTTAGTTACGGTTAGTTACTTAACAGGAGTGATTCCGATGTAAGTGTCTCGTATATTGTTTCATGACATTTCATTAAAACTCGCTTCAAGGTTGTTACTTGGAGAATGGGTTACAATACAATGTTCATTAAAATTGTCAAAGAATATGGAACAGTTTCAGAAGTATGACAGTTCATGAGGTGCATGATATCATGCTCAGGTAGGCACATACTTCACCGGGAAACCGCGGCACAGAACGGTTGAAAAGTGGAAACTGTCCCTTGATCATACACAAGCGTTGCAAATGGGCAGGTTAAAATAAGCGTACTTTGGCATTGTTACTGGGGAGAGAAATAGGGAAAGAAGATTCAAATGACATTATTTTTGGACTCTGGTCTGTCGGAGCGAGACACTGACACATTGTCTCATAAGTAACATGACAAGAAATAGAACAGAGATAGAAAGAGCTGAATTTTTTTGCAGTTGGAAAAGTTGGAAACTTGAAACAAGGTTTTTCCTGCGTCTCTAAAAGCGTATGCTTGTACCTGATAGACAAAGTTTGACTTGACTGTCACTCCAATTGCTGATTAAACTTTCCACTTCATTCTTCCTCTGATTCGTCTTCAACTTCCCCGTAGCTATCCGTTTTGTTTCACTAGTATTTATCTTAATGTATTTTATTTTGGGTGCGACAACAATGGCGCTTGCGGCGCAAGCTTCCCTGTTTGTGGTGTTAGCGGCGCGGCGAAGCGAACAAAGTTGGCCGAAGGAATCCACCTCTAACCAAAACTAACCAGCATAACAACAAAGACAAACACGAGAAATAAACGCTTTCCCACTTACTCTACGCCTGCCTGGCACAAAACTTGTTTTGGTTTTACTGTCATGCAATTTATATTGTTGACCACACAGTTTTCACAGACTAATTTTCATACTGTACAACATGCTATCTAAATGTTTTGTTTCGTTTCATTTCTCTTGGAATATAGAGCAATGTCACATTAGCGCTTCCAACTGAAACATTCAATAAAAATTGTTTTCCCGTCCGGGAACAGTGTTTTGTCTTTAGCAATTGAAACGCAATAAATACACATAAATACGTAACGATTTGAAGCAGCCCACTAAAGTGTAGTTACGATTACAAGCCCAGCATTACACTTTCACGTGCTGTCTAGTTTATAGAAATAAGGGCACGATAATGGATGGGTGATTGACTGGGTTTGCTCTCGGTATTATTTGAGTGGAGTGGACACGACTACATTAGAATGTACATCATGAAATGAAGCCTTCCTTTTGTATGACAGATAATGTCAATTTGTATGTACCACATCCATTACGCATAAAAGTATTAAACACAACATCATTTCTTCTATCACTTTACGAACGTTACTTCCGATAACAGAAGACTTTGTGAGATGTTGGAGTGAACGCAACCCTTGTCTCGTCGCCGAGTATGCACTTTATTTTTTCGTATTGTTATTCAGAACATCATAAATTTTGAAAGGGAAGCAAAAAGTGGCTGAACTTAAATTGACAGTCTGCTTTATTGAGCAGAAAGTTAAAATGCAACAAACTCACGTGCATGGATTATGTACACTTTAACTTGACAGTCTCAAAATTAATATCTGTAGAATTCTTGCGATTCTCAGAAATAGAAAATAGAATAACGAGTTACAAGTGCTGTAGAAATGTTGCGGAAGTTCTAAAAAATATGCGTTCAACACATGAAAACAGTCTGCATAAACTACAAAATTAGCCAAGTAGAAATGACTTTTGCAAAATGTTTATGAATTACTGAGCTGCAAAGACAAGCATAATTAACAACCCGGAACGTATTCACGTAAAAACGCTACGGTTTAGTTTTCTTGGCAATGTTTTCAATTTCAAAAAGTGGTACTTTTAATTAGAAAACGCGTTAATTTGAATATGATTAGATTTTGTGGTTGTTTCGTGATTACTGTGATGCCTGTTCGATCAGATGAAATGTTTTCTAGGTTTGATGTTTACATCAACTATCACACAGACACACAGACGAGCATATCAGCTTCCTAAGTATCTTACCATCGATAATCCACATACTTTTTATGCAATATGATGAAGTGGTTTTCCTTTTTTGTCGGATGCCGTATCCTTCATATTTTCACTGCACTTTTTATGTTTATCCATAGTTTTGTCTTATGAAGTACTAGATTTTAGTATTATTTTATGTTTGTGTTATATCCATCTTCTGGAATTTTTATTTGCGCTCTGGCATTTTTTTGTTTTCTCGTATTATGATGATTGGACATTGGACCGACGTAGTCTGTCTGTGCGACGAAAGAACACGTTCCTCTGCAAAGTAGTACTGGCAGCTTTTTAAGTTTTGTGCGAAATTACATAATCTAACAATGGGTGAAATGCTAAGGAAAAATGAAGAAATTGTTACGTTTATGTTACATAAATGTATCTAGGAAAATATCTAGCAGCAATTTTTAAGCTACGTTGACAGTAGCACGCTTTAGTGGAGGCATTAACTTGCTTTGTTTTTACATTGTTTTGTGTTTATGATCATGATGATGATCGTAAATTGATATCTTCATCATGTTGTACACATATAATGTCAAATCAAGTCACCGCGTTTAGTTACGCACTACACCAGACCCCAGACCCAATATCACGTTCAAGCAAGTTTAGCATCTATGAATTTCATCAACAATTTAATATTGGTACTTTCCGATGTCAACCGTTGTGTAAGAAATCCACATTAATAGAAATGTGCTTAGGTAGACAATATTATGTAACAAAGTCTTTTCCACCCAATCTCGCAAGTCACAGCAGAATTGTTCGTTGCGGTGTTGAATCTTGTATTTCAAGATGTACAATAATGATAGCGAATGATTTAAGATTTTACATCTTTATCCTTGCCTTGTCCAGTGGAAAGTGGAGAAAGAAAAGAGAAAAAAGATTCTCAGAGGATAACAAAAGTCATAATGGGGTGGCTGTGAATGATAGTAGAAGAGTACAAGCCATCTATCAGTAATAAATATCCTTTTTTATATTATTATTTTTTTCATGAACACTTTGGTTACAGAAGAATGTTTTATTGACTAACGCAAGAGACTATCCAAGATGCAGCAGCTTCCCTTTAAACTTCAAGGAAGATTCCTCTTCAAAATGAAATTTCTCCTTTCCTAGCCAATAACTTTCTGAAATGAATCAAACAAAGTATTTGTTTCGTGTTACGAGAAAGTAATGTGCATCACAAACAGACACATAAATGAGTGTGCTTGATTCTAAACCTTAACAAAGCAATAAACATCAATGTGTATCTCACAAACTACTTACTATATGAAGCTAAGATTATTTTTTGTGAAAAAATTAAATCTTTTAACAAGACGATAAACACGCTTGGAAGGTTGTAGACAAGAACATGAATACAAGCAAAAGACAATTTTTTTTGGTTATGAACATCATGTTTAAACTGTGCTTGTGAGGCATTTCCAGTGATCGTTATACCCAGTGATGCTTTAACCTACCCCGTCTCCTTCCACAATACAGTGCACTTTGCAAGAAAAACGTGAGCGATCGCACCAAACATAAAAGCAGAATTGTATACCTAATCATAATAGAAAAGCGAAGGAAAAAAGATTGTTGCTTCTGCATGTAAGGTCCGCGTGCTCCACTCGGGTCTTTTTCCTTTAAGGAGTACTACAATGACATGGAGAATGAGAGAACATCATAAAACCCCTTAATAAATCTGATGAAGATAAGATCTCTCATGAAAAAAGGTTTACATCTCTAGTGCACAGATGTGTGTGGGGATTCATCAATCACGAAAATAAAGATATCCAATTCCACAATACAATATCGTAAGTAAGGCAAAGATAAGAATTTCGGTATAAAGTCTGACTTTGCTTCTCGTGAAGTTTCGTAAGTGGATGGAGGCAGCTGCACAAGAATTATTTAAAAATCATTCATTTTCGCTTCTTAATCATGAATCTTTGTTAAGATTTTCGGGTAATTTATTTCATTGTTGAAATTAAGGTGGTTTGACTCTTTCTCGTGGTAGGTTTTAGCAGCAATTAAAAGAACCAGTTGAGTTGAATGACAATGCTAGACGCCGAACGCTTATCAACTTTTAGGCAATACGTTACTTTGCATTGTTACCATCATTAGGAGCTTCAAGGAATACAGTGACATTTCAATTCAATTGGTAATATTTATTGGCGCTACAAGAACTTGCAAGCAAGTAAAACGACATGATAAGACGTGCCTCTCTGTTGTCAACATTTCAACACAAATATTAACATGTGTACAATTGTTGCAAGGTTCAGTTTGTAGAGGTTTCAAAAAATCAATTAACTGATATGAATCTTTGTCAGCGTATTTATCAAGTTTCACATGTAAGTGTAATACGTTTGTAATACGTGTTTTAGCTGGCGTATTTTTGCAAACTCCCGGAAGTGCTTGCATTTGATATGTTTCAAATAGCGATCAAGGAATTCTCCTGTAAATTTATCACACACGGTCAATGAACGAAAAAATTTGAATTTAGCGATGCGTAAATTATTGACAAAAACTTCTCGCCAATAGCTACCCTCCATGTAATGACTATATTGTTTCGATATTAATTTTCCTTCTAAGGAATGATCCGTCTCGTGTTTATGAAATATAATTGAAGTCACAATAAACATCTTCTCGGTCTCATGATTTGTTCGCGATACCTTAATATGGAATAGGTAATTAATATTTAATTGCAATTTAACATATCGGGTTGCTTCGGAGAATTTCTATTACACCTCCTGCAGTTTATTAGTTTCAGTTTTCACGGAAATAACAACGGCGTCGTAACAACTTGCGTTTTATTTGTTCACCATGTACGCCGGTATTTCCCCAAAAGAAAGATTACCAAAGTGAAATAAAAATTTGAAGACTTTTCTCTGGGTGCTATAAAAAAGATTCCTTTCTGGGAAGTGGGCTCGAGTGTAGTTATACTTTTTGCATTTGTTGTTGTTCCGGTCGATTGCGAGCCAGCATTTACGCCCCCGTTTCCCTAGTAGCAATTTCGTTGATTCGTCCCACAGCTATTACATCAAAGTAGACAATCTAAAATAAAAGACAGGCTCACATAAGCTGTTGTTGTGAAATATAATCTCTCGCATTCATGAGCTTGTGTCACATATTCAAATATAATAGGTGCTGGGCTCATAAATTCAAAAAAAAACAAAGAGAGAAAGAGGTAACGTGTGGGTCATAAAAAGAAAGATCACGGCAGGAGCTTAATAAAACGACAGAAATGTGTCATAAGTACAAAAATGGGATCTCAACACGCCCCATCTTTATTCCTCATGTAGTAAATCACACAACAATCATTGGAGAAGTTCACGAGGACCTCCTTCGTTTTGGCATGTAGTTCGTCATAAAAATTAGTGGCATCCGACACTCCGGTGGACACTTTTATGTTTATGTTTTATTCACGTAGCAATAGTAAAACACATCCATTTCTCTTGATGTATAATTTCATGTTTTGTTTGACGAAAGCCTCTATACTAAAATTGCAATAAAGTGAGTTCCACTGAGTCCGGATACTTCTTTTCCCTTCTTTTATTTCGGTATGTAAATATTTCCGGCCAAGTCCATCGCCTCGTGCAGTACAGACATGGATTCGGTAGGATAAAAATGAAATTGATACTTTTAGATAGGAGGACACGCGGCTGCCGGCTGGAAAGAGAACTGTTATTTTTGGGCACAACACATGTAAGAAAGGTCACTGCGAAGCTCCGGAGTTGATTAAAATGGAAATTGAATGCGAAAATCATTTCGCTCCCCTCCATTTCACAAGTAATTGTAAGTATGTATAACTTCTTTTCCCCGGTAATGCGGATGGAAGTCTCGCACCAAATACTCAATTTTGTGTCCGTAGGTGTTGATAAGAGCGCATAACATGGGTTTCTCTCTGCACACGTCACAGAGAACAACGGAACGAAAGAGAAAGTTGTGTGTTTTCAAAAAAGATTGTGTATCTAGAAAAACACAGTATTTTCTTTGAACCATGCAATATTTTATGTGGAGTTCTCACAGTAAAAGCGGAAAAACTTTCGATAACACTGGGAAAGTCTATGTATCTGTGTGTAGTGGTGTTTTAAGGGTGGCAGTCGACATAAATATGCGTTTCCTTCGCATTTAGTGTAGGTTTCTCTCGTGTCGTAGATCTGCTCCTCCTCTCAACCTCTAAACTTCTCAACTCAATACTCCGGACCCGCTCGTTGTTGGAATGAATTGTGCCAATTGGATTTGAATAATCAAATTTCTCATCTTGCTTTGGATGAATAAAGCCACTGTTTTTTCCAGAGAACACTCAATAAATTTGGCTGGAAGCGAAGAAGAGCCATTATGCTTCCTGTTTCATTACAGTCAAATGTCTATTCTCACTCTTCTCTCCTCTCCTCCTGACTTTTGTCTTCCCTTCTCTTCAATTCCACTTGCTATTATTATTCCACTAAAAATTGCTCAGTAGGTATAGAGCATTAAAAAAGAAAATACATTTGCCATTTTTTATTACGCATCGAAATGGCTTGAGCGACTCCACTCTCCAATTCTCTGTTTGAACAAGTGAACATAAATACACAAATAGTTAACTTCAGAATAAATATTTTATTGTTTTCATGTACATTTAAGTAAATAAAGTGTGGAAGGCAATCATAATTTTAGTACGGAAAAGCCAAGCCTACTCCATAAAAGGGTATCTCATCTGAAGGGTACATTCCTCAAATCATTCTTCTCTTTCGCCATTTTTGTGTATCCAGTGTCTGCGAACTTTTATTTACAGTTTGATCACGTTACGGTCGTACCTTCGCAAGTTTGTTTTGCAAATTTAAAATAGTAATGAACGCAGACGTAAAAGGATAGTTCACGCCTCGCTGCTCAGAAGAACGTTCCGACTTTTAACATCTTTTCCCACAGTGCGAGCCCTTGCTCATTTTCTCTGTCGGTGTTTTGCATGTAGACATTGTTAGACGGTGAGTCGAGCAGAGATGCAATGATACCGAGGTGGACGCTGGCTTCAACCAAATCATAAAAATTCAAGTCACTTTTGAAAAACATATTCACCTCAACACCGTCATGGCAGTGTGCATCGATGCGATTTTATTTCAGATACGATACGAGAAAAAGAGCTCAGTGTAAAAAATTGCAAGCAAGTGAATTATAATGATATAAATGTGAAAATTGAGTGGAACGTACGTTGGCTTGGCCGACGTACTCTGGGGTTTGGTTGTAGTGGTAGTGAAGCCGGAGAAAAGTTGTTTATTCCACTGGGGGTGACGAAAACGAATTTCCCACGAATAGAAAGAAATGCCTTAATAGGATGTGATACATTATGCAGATATATGCGTTGCTCACATATCATCCATTTTCTCCACTTTGTTCGCCATCCAGTGCAGGTAAAAAGGTACGTTTGTTTCGAACGTTTTGTTGCGGCACACTCACATAGGAACACACCCCTGCTCTTACAGCAGAGTTGCCTACCTTCGTTACTTACGTTTTCCTTCATCTTGTCATTTGGCAACGTGGAAGTGAAGTGAGGATGTGAAAGTAAAACTCCCACACAACTCGTCAAATTTGAAACTCTCTGGAATACAAATAGTTCAATTTATATTTTTGGGAAACCCGAAAAATCCTCGGAGATATCATGCTTATTACGTAATGCATAAAATTTTCAAACCTGAGTTAGTCTACACGCTCACCTTTTGGGGAAACTTGAGCAGCAGTCTGAAATGAGAGGTGTGGAGCCACCAGTGCATGCTCAATGCACACATTCAATTCACTCCGCTTTGTTACTCAACAGTTGGAACTCTTCTCAAATAGAAACATACATTTTTTCCTACGATGACTCGTATGCGTGTCAAAGAGTCTTAGAAACTGCATACATACAAAGCTTGGAACGCGTATTTTAAGTGTCCAAGATAGTATCCGGTTAGTGTCAAGAAAATATATGTGAAAATGCAAAGTATTTTTTCCGTCATTTCCTTTTGTCTCGGGGAAAAATTGAGCAGAGAATACCAGCGTGTTGTTATTGTTGTTTGCTCGTAGCATTATTGTTTCGGGAGTTTCAAGCAGGGGTTATGCACAAGCAGAAAAAAGTAACAAACATCTACGACAAATGTATAACATAATGCATATGCATTTGCCTAGTCACAAATTGTTGAACACTCTCTTGTACCCCTATAACCGTATCCGGCCAATGCTTTTATGAACGATTTACCTCCAAACGTCCAAGTACATCATATTACTTCAACAACAAATGCAAATGTGCTGGTAATCCATTATACAAGAATAATAATAATAATAATACAATATAATAGTAATAATAATGGGAACTTTTATAATCATATGAGTCGCTAATATTCCCGGCTTTCGTTTTTACTTCCTTCTCACTCCACTTTTTCTCTAGTTTAGAGAAGATTGAAAAAAATTAAAGTTAGTAAGTAAAGCCGACATGAATATGTGGGCATGGTTGTAAGATGAAGAAAAAAAATTACCAGTGTAATCTCAGTTTCACGTGTTTTCGCGTCTGGTTTGAAATAATGTATTGCAACAATAAAGAGCATTAAAGTTTTTCTTTCTTTGTGTTCCAGTCTCCCCATACAAGTGTACAAGATTTATCAGAGTTGAGGAAGTGGTAGGCTGAACATAAGCTTATTTGAACACCAAACAAAATAATTCATCTACATTTATATCACATTACATTAAAAGAAAAAAAATGGTTGCCCGCCGTCAACTGCATTACAAATCCTCACGTTCACTTACATGGTTGTGCTTTCTTATCAGGAAAAGAAAATTTTTAGTCGAACAAAGCTTGTGAGTAATACCTGACCGTCGAAACGAGATTGATGAACGAATATATTGCTGGAACAGAGAACTGTAAAAAGTTTGTTACGTTAAACGGGAGGTCTTTCGCCCCCCTTCCGAGGAAATTGGGAAACGGAGGAAGTACGAAGTTCTGTTGGGACAATTTTCCTTGGCTTCGCATGTTCCGCAGTTTTATGTGCGCGCTTATCAAGAAGAGTAAAGGTGAGCCCACTGGTCTCTCGATAAACTCCAGGAATTTACTCTTATGCTAAGTACGCTACATTGCAATAAACCAGGTTTTATTTCATTCGCCTTGTACTTTGATCATAAATACGAAAATAAAATAATTTTATGCGAGGCTACTCAACTGCACAGTCATCATTCAAGATCTGGCTTTCATCCACTTTCGAAATGGACAGGTAAGTAAAAAGCGATCCAATGGCCTTAATTGACATTTTTGCATGTTGCATTTCTTTAAAATTGCTCTGCGAAAATACTTTTCGCACAAATAAACGCTATCCAAACGATTCGTAAAATACCGCGCCCCCACTTAACTAGACGGTTTGATGGATATTATCTTTCCATCTTTTTTGCAGTCTTGTGGAAGGATCAGGAATTACGACGCATGGTGCCAAATGTTGTACGTTTATGAAAAATGTATTCAGCTCAATAAAAAAACTCTGGATAACACAATAAACGAAGAGGAAAAATGTGCGTTGTCATATAATATTCAATTTGTAGTGCACACCACGTCGGATTCCATCCTTGTCATTGTAATAAAAACAAGCATGCGCTAAAAAGGCAGAATCAGGTGGAATATGAGTCTGCCGCATTCTTTCTGGTTACGTGGTCACTTCTCTTCGTGTGCAACACAACTATTACTTACCTCTGTGTACCCCTCATTATTAGATTTTTCAAGTGCGAACCGAAGTCGTATGAAAGTTGCAGGGAAAAGAGAGGATGATGAAATGTGATGCTTTCAAGTGCGCTAGGGACCAACCTGAATGGAGACGGAGAATAGAAATGGAGACAAAAAAGTGGTGTCTGTGCACATATGAGATGAGAGAGAGAGCAATTTTCATTGTGCGTTCTTATGGGTGGGTGAAATCCTTGTTGTCATCCTTGCTCTACTCCTACTTTTGCTAGTTATGGAGAATATGAAAAGTGATGGAAATAAGCAAGTGCAAAGCACGGCATCCTGCAGACAGACAAAAAAATTGGAGAAGAATAAGAATAAAATATGTACCTACGTTCCAGGGAAAGGAACAAGAGAAGAAAAAGAAAGGTTCCAGCATCATCCTCCACAACGCGTTCACATGGCCGCATCTTAGAAATTTTGTGAAAGCAAGCAGTGACAGCATACAACTGCTCGATGCTTTTTTCCCTCCACTTTTCTACATACCACACACACATATATATTTGTTTCCACAGTCATACTTAACACGAGACAGGGAGCTGCATGAAAGCCAGTCTTTTCTTTTTTCTTCTCTCTTTTCTATTTCTGCATGTTCGCGGATAAGATTGTGTACTGTACGTAGGTAGTCGGGGTAAGCAGTGCGTTGCTTTACAGCGTAATTTTTATCACAGGAAAAGCTTTCAGTCACCACGACGAGAGAAATATAATTCGATAAGGTGGGTCTTTATGTGGAGCATATAATAATAGTAATAAGGCGAATACAAACAGAGGGAGAGTCACACACCTTTCTCATTCTATTCTCCACGGTGGTGTGTGTGGTGAAGGCGGAAGAGAGAAAAGGAGAAAGACAGAAGAGAGTAAAAATAGTATCAGCACTTCCATCTTGCACTCGACTCGACTCTCTCAGCTCTTCTCATTTTTAGTAGACACATGGGGAGAATTGGTATAGGTAAAAGGTAAGAAGGGGTAAGGGATAAAAAGACAGAGGACGAAGCATCTCTTCGCGTCTTCGTTTTTCTGGTATGCAACATCGGGGAACGGTGATCGTGGTATTGCAGCTGTCAGGTCACTGCTTATTCGCTCATTTGTTTCTTCGGTAAAGCCAAGACACTTCTCCGCTCTCACACGAATGCAGATGACTGACTTCAGTTTTTGTCTGGAGAGCTTCCTAAGCACTTGCATTGCTACTTGTGAACCTCTGCCCAGTTTGGTGTGCGTCCCTTTCTTCTACTTTTGTAGCACGGCTACCTTTTCCTCTTTCTTCCACACAAACAACAAGTCTGCGACTAAGCTCACTCACACGCTCACTGTGCGACTTTGAGCTATGCTTCGAGCTTCTACAATAATAGTAAAAAATAGTCGGCAAGAGAAGAGGGGCTTTCCTTATTGAATCTCTACTTGTGCGCTTATCCTACTCAAGCTCAGTTGAGAACTTCACTTTGACGAGTGAACACATCGGTCTGAGAGAACCCGCACGCTTCCACAACTCGTGCCGAGCCATCCTTTGCTTACTTGTTCAAGGCAAGTGTCGCGTCGTCTGTGAAGTCAATAACTAGTATTTGGGTTGAGCGTTCTCTTCTGTCATTCAGGCAAGAGAAAGAAGAGTGGAGCAACGAACAGATTGTTTTTCTATAAACGGGGTTAAGTAAAAAACGTCACCATTTCAGTCATTCTCACGTCATAAAATAACCAAATTACTACAAGTAATTTACACGTATTCAAGTGACAATTTCCACTGTGACAATGTTTCTTTTAAATTTCTTTTTCATCGAAAATTGGATCGATTGAATTGTATCAAACTTTTCTTGTGTACATGTGTGTCAGTACTCAGAGAGCAAGTCCTTAACTGGTTTCTAAAGGACTAGGACTAACTTTTGTTGTTAAGTTGAACTCCCTAACACGCTACTGTTGGTGAAAATAAGGAATTCTAAAATCAGTGTTTCTATAATGTTCATTGTCAGAAACTGTTGCCGTTGATGCAAGATGAAAGAGACAGACCGGATGTACAACAGAATAAATTGTGTTCAAAATTAACTTATTTTTGCGAAAAGTGCAAAATAAACACATCTTGGTGTGTGACACTTTGTGATTTAATAAAACATTTTAGTGTGTTGATGTTGCAATACGAAAAGTGTGCAGTGTCATTTTTCAACCGGAAAGAGAAAAGTAAGAAAGTAGTTCCACTTATGTCATAAAGCATACTGCGTCAAAAACGCTTACGCAAAGAAAATCAGTTTTAAAAGAAACTGTGATCTAACTCTTTAAATAATGTCATCCAACCTTGTCTCATTCACGTGAAATAAGGAATTTTTCGCCAACTTCCTTCAACTTAAAATTTTCCACTCACCCGATGGACGATAATACGTCAATCTAAACGTTCACCACCTTTCATTTGCACACACACCTCTTTTTTCACCTTGCTAGAAAGGGCTAAAGCATTTCTGAAAAAGAAAACGCTATAAAAAGAACTTCATGAATTTTTCTCCAGTTTGCATTGAAAATGAACATTGGGACGTTCTTTGAGAGAGCTGAATGAAACGAGTAGAGAAGACGAAGACAAGTAAAGTCAGTCACTCAAAGTCAGGTCGTATTCCTTTCGTAGAATCCTACGTCTCTTGAATAATACTCCTCAGACTCGAGGCAAAGGTGAATGGACATAAAGAAGCGCCAACAACTTTCTTCTTAACAAATATATTATACCATTTTCAATGTCATAAAAAGAAGCAAGAAAGGAAACTTGATGTTCGCGAAATACCGGCCGATGATGATCATGTAATACTATTACATAACTGTGCTTGTATGAGGAGCCAGAAAGCTGGAGTCTTTCCATGTAAGTTAAAAGTACACCTTAGCGTAAGTCTGTTCACGACCCGTCTAGTTTAAATTCCATTACATTTTCGTCTTTTTCCTCTTTCTTTTCCCACCCGTGTGCGCGTCCATTATATAGCAAGTGGCTGAAAAAGTCCAGAACAAGTTTTCTCGCTGACTTTTGGATCGTGTGCCGCTGTAGTATCCTGCCACCTGAGTGCTATTATTGGAAAGGCGATGACGTTCTGCGTTACATGCAAATTCTCATAAAATGTGCTTGCTCACACAATACGAGAAAAGTGCCTTTTACATTAGTACGGAAGCTTCACTCACTCCACTTACTTGAGCAATATCTCTCTCTCTTGATGAAACTCTTGTTTTCGTAAGTAAAGAGATGCGTTCAAAGTTGGATACATCGCTTCACACGAGTCACACTCTCCTTTCTCCTCACTCAAACGAAAAACTCATATTGTTTTCAAATGCATGAAACGAAGAGGGCGAGAGATACGCAAAAATATGAGGTCGTCGGCGCGGAGCATTATTAGAAAGAGTAAGTGCTGGGAATGAAGGGATTTCCTGAAGCACGTCCTCCTCTCTACTTTCTCATAAAAAGTTGTCGGCAAAGAATTTCTCCTTCGTCAACGAACCTTTTTTATTTAAATATAATAGTAATAATCATTATAGTAAAATGCATTAATTCACTTCGTGTAAACTGGACTTTTTCGACGCAATGATATTTTAGGGAAGGGGTTGTTTTGTCGCTTCTCTCCTTCGCCGTCTCATGTATTTCCCTCATTTACATTATTAGACTCGCCCTGAGCATTTCGGTATTAAAGTTGTAAAAAACTGTTAATATTGAATTAATAATTGACACAGGCCAGAGGCAACGTTGCTGCTTTGTGTGTTTGTGTGCTCACAAAATACAGCAAACAGACTCGCGCATTGTCTACATTGTAAAGTCGTTTATATCTGCATAATACACTAACAATAGCAGCTTGCATTTTAATATTCATGCTTTGTTTGCATGCATCTCGGTGTTAATGGCAGACTTGGTCCTTTTTTCCTTTCAACGTACTTAGTATGCATGGAGCAGGAGCTACAAACTCGGGCGTCAGCAGAGGTGAATTGGCTGTAGCTTGGCGTTACGGTGCCATTCTCTTCGGACGAAGTGAAATTTATTTTGATATTGACGAAGGTAAACAAACCAGCACACCATGATAAGACTGAAAGAGAGGCATGAATTTGTTTTGTTCTTTTTGGTGAGATAAATTTTAATTTTGGAAAATCATTTCTCGGTGGCAGCAGCATTTTGCAAAATAGTTCTTTTGTCTAGTCTACGTAATGCGATGCATGGTATGTCATAGTGGTGGCGGCAGTGTGCGTGGCGGTGGGTGACGCTCTCTTCGTCCACAGCTTTGTAAATACGCATGGATATTTTAATAGAAACAGCGTGACTTGAATGCAAGAGGACAATCCTAGCTTTGAGATCGTGCATGGTCACATTACCAAAAAATTCTTTTGGTGTTCCTTCTTGGCATTTTATTATATTACATCATCATCATCATCGTGATCTTTCCATACAATATCGTAACAACTCCACGAGCAACTGGAACGGAAGCATACCTTGTCGATAACATTAAGTGTACTGGAAGTCTTTTCTCCAGTTCTTTCTTTTCACTTTTACTTTTAACTATCTGACAGAAAAACACATGAAAATGAACTTATAAAAGTTGATAGGGTTCGGCGCTACCGCATCCCGGTTTTCCACATGGAAGAAAAAGCATAAATGGCCACAACCCGAAAAAAAAAGTTTCTTAGACAAAGGGATTCTTGTTATATACTTTTTTGTAAACGGTAGTGCAGTTCCTGCTTCCGTTCGTATAAATGCCAATTTTCGAATTTGATTCCACCGAAAACTTGAAGGCATGTTCGGTAAAGACAAAACTAATACAATACACTTTTTTTGTCTTTTCTATCTTTACAATAATGATCGTACTTTTTTTTAAAAATAAGGAAAGAAAAACTCTGCTTGTAAGACAGAAATGGGAGAAGAAAAGAAAAAGTAGCCTTTTATATTTATGTGCTCGTGTAAAACTTAAAGAAATAAAAAAATATAACAATTGAACAGTTCGGTTTCATCTAAAGGTTGAACAGGAAGAGAGAACTTTTTCGGGTTAAGTTGAAAAAAGAACACTACTCGTTGTCGACCGACCGACCACAGCAGGTTCTCTGGAACCATTAGCAGGAAATTTAGCAAAAAAGTTTCTCTTATTACTTTTTCCTTAGTGAGAAGCAAACAAAAGTAAACTTATTATTCCCCAGTTTATACAGTAATGCATATAACTAAATACATTGTAACCCATCATACCTGAACCTTTTTTTACTAAAATTCATGTTTAAAACAAACTCGTAAAAAGGCGCATGCGACCGTTGTTGCAGACGTTTTTCCTGGAGTAGCAACAGTAGTAATACTCATTTTGAGTCGGCAGGTAAATGACGCTTATCTACATTCCGTGGCAGTTGTGAAACATGTTTTTTCTTTGTATCCTTAGGCTTCGCTAAATATATGCCAGCAGAGTTGTTCAGACATCGCTTCTCGTATTTAGTATAAGACAGGGAGAAGAGGAAACAGTCTAGCTCTGTATGGATGATGACAGTAATCTCCAATCTATCGTCGTCGACATATCATTTTGCCGTGCTTTACTTTTCTAACTGCCTGGAAATAAACATTTACATTTACAAAATACACACGCATGCTTCTCCTAGTTCTACACTTTTTTCATTATTCCCCCTGTATCTATGAAAGTTATCTGCTTTACTTGTCGTTATGTGTGTTTGAGTGAGAAACATAACTCGTACACGAGTACCACCGTTATTTCCATTAATCTTAAACAAACAATCCTAATTATTGAGGCGGAGGACCGTATGTGTTGAATTTTGCATGCATGCATGCACACACCGCGCAAAGATTTTCTCCACTTCTCCCCATCGAACGAAAAAAATACGAGTAGTAAACCAGTTTTCACGTAAGTACACTTCACGTACAAAAAATGGCTTTTCTTTATTAAAAGAAAGAGAAAAACCCGAAATCTTGGTCGTGGGCAAACGAATGAAAAAGTATTGCTGATTCAAGTAGCAGTTAACGTGGTGCTCCTGCTGGTTATAATGAGCATGCATGTTGGTAATCATTTTTTATTTTGCTACGTGAAAAATGTTGATTTTTCATTTCCTAGTTCTACACACAACACTCACTTGAGCCGATTTGAAAGCACTTTTTGATAAGACGCTACGCTGCGTGTAGTGGCGCTAATGATGAGTTGACGTGGATTTGTTGACAGCATCCTGAACTCTTTCAGCTATCTGATCTCAGTCAATAATTCAGTATTTAATTGAAGAAACAGTTGTTTCTTTATTTCAAGTCGGTAGTTTTATTTATCAGTTGCTCCGAATGCAACCAAGTACATGTGACCATTTTGTAAACAAGATTGAATGCTGCTAATGAACACTTTCATTTCACAAAATCTCGATTCAGAACATATTTCTTGGCCTGCCACTTTTTCGTCGAATAAAAAATGTATGGATAACAAATCTTGTTGATGAAGATCAAGTTAGTGAATTAAAGAAAAGAAAATAAAAATTTGTACGGGAATATCATAATAATGGGGTAGCAATATTTAAAACGCACTTTAGTTGAGTACTCGAGTAACTTGAGTCTCGTTGAAGAAACAGGGATTAATTTATACAGATTCTGTTGTTGCGATGTGCAGCAGCTTGTTATTAGTTAATATAGAAAACATCCGTAATCTCCACATTTACAAGTAAAAGAGTCAACTGGGGTCGTTTCAATCTTGTCATTATTGTTAGTAGAACTACTTGATTGCACCATCATTTTCTTCCATTTTAAATAACTATTATTTTCAAGCGCAAAGCTCGAATTTTATGTTATTTGCTATGCAGTTTTTATTACAATCGTCTGCAATATTCATTCGGAGCGAGTAGCGGAGATGTGCTTAGCAAGACCAAGAGCGGGGCCAGGTCTGACATGACATGTAATATTAGGTAGAGTGAGCAGAGATCAATACAAGCATCATTACGTTATCCGTTTTCGGAGGGCATGATTCAAGGCAGAGAGGCATGCAGTTCTGGCGGAATGATCACAATCATTCCTGCCGGAGCGATATGTGGCAGCTATATATGAGCGTAACACGAATACATAAGACTTATGCGTGGAGGTCAATTGATGCTGTAACTGGAGAAAAAGAGAGGAAAAGTGAAAGAGTATATCGAAGAGGACGTAATCTAATGGACGAGTATTGCTGGAATGTACATAATGGAAATAGAGGTTTGCTGCCTTATCTCTCTGAATGGTGATTCAATCTGCCGACCATTTTTACTCTCGGTCAGTAGTAGTGCAAGTCGGACTCTCTGCCTTCTTTTTTTGTGATTTCATGGAGAAGCATTTTCTCTTGCACTCTGCCTCTAGGGAAAATCCCTTAAAACGAAAGCAGAGAAGAAAAATTGATGTATACAGCATGTGCAAAGTAAATGGCAAGTGAAATCAGAGTGTTGGCCAAGCTGGATGAAAACATGGTGTAAGCTGGTTGAAGTATGCAGTAAACTAGTATCAGCTCAACCATTACAGACTTTTTTCTGCACTGATTTCTCGACTGGCCGACTTGACTTCTAAAATGAAGAAGGCGTGGATTGCTGATACGAAATATTGCGGACTACAACAATCTATGCTAGTTTCATATTTTTTGCAAGGGGCAAAATCGTAATAAAAACAAAAAAGACTTGATTTAGTTTATGGTCTTTGAAAAGATTATGGTCTTAAATGACATGAGCATACCATAAATATTATGCGTGTAAAAGAGTACTGTACGAATGACGGAGAAAAAAACAACAAAAATAAAAAATGGTGTGGGTAGAAATGAAATCTTGGTCTGTCCACTGGACATGCAATATTTACTGGAAATATATAAATAACCGTCATCATATGGATAGCACTGCAGCCGGTCTACTCTTTTCCAGTTTTATTCTCGGTCATTCATAAATTTTATGAGATGTAATGATGATTTGTATGATTTTAATGCACTTGGTTCTGGCTAATGCTGTCGACCAGAAATAAATTTTGTGCATAACATTACACTAGACTCATGAAAATGGAGAATATCCTGATTATGCGAAAGCGTTTCATATGCACCCTACCAAATAGGCAAACTTATTTATTCGAAATGCGGAATCATTTGATCAGCGACTCTTTTCATTTTTCTAATTTTAAAACAAAGGGAACTAATAAATCCCATGCAGCTAGCTTGACTGAGTCAAAATCTAATATATTTAAGCTTTTGGACAGCCTCGAAAGGAGAAGCGCTTAAATAATTTATTGACTTTAAGATTTAAATCAAAACAAAAGTAATGCGCACACACTGGAGCAATAAAAATGTCTGGGGAATATTAACACTTATTATAAAATAAGGCTAATATTGGTTTAGTGAGAACAAAAACCAAAAACAAATGTGATAATGTGTGCAAGATGTTTACCATTGCATCACAACTGTGGGGTTACGCCTGGACAAACTCAGTTCTCCATTCTATTTACTTCTATCTTTACTTCACCTGAAGGGTCGTTTACAGATATTTAGAAACGACCTATGAGCATGGCAATGTAAAAAGCCACTAAATGCTTTTAGGAAATTTAAGAAACGCAATGTTTTAGTAGTGGGACACGCTTATGAGATGGGATCGCCATTTAACTTAAAATATAAATGTGTACTGGTGGTTTGAAAATTAAGTTCATGTTACACAAAACACAGAATGTGACCTCGGAAGTCGAAAACAGTTTTGTAAAAGTAAAACACATTATAAATGCAGTAGGTAGAAGAACTACAGCGTATACTTAATTCAAGTGTAAGTGAGTACGCTTCTGCTCTGGTCTCGCTCTTATACTGCCTTGAAGTTCAGCTTGTTTTCCATAAGTCGCGGAAATAGTCGAGATCATGAAAATTTCATGGTATGTTCTGTAGTAAGTGTTCATTGACTTTGTAGTTCTTTTCGTTTCTTTCTTCGTTGCTGCTGACTAAGGATAACAACAGAACGCATTAATTCTACACACCAGTATGACCAAATACGAGAAACGTGACCAATTGTATGCTTCGAGCATCATTGAAAATGATCTTCTCCTGCTTCACTTCCTTTCCCTCTAATACGAAAACTTAGTGAGTCTGCTCCAACTCCTGCCACTGCCACCTTATTATAAAACTTGCCATGGAGAACTTTTAGCGAGAGAAAAACAAAAGAAGACTTTCTTTTTTTGGATGGCTACCTTGTTGTAGCTGAAATGTGCAAGTAAATAGTTGCAGTGCAAACACCAGCTTAACGTTGTTGCAGTACCTTACCGCTACTGACAAAGAAATAGCTGAGCTGCAGGAAAGGAAAAAAGTATGCAAGATAACTTAAGAAAAAATGGCTAGGAGTTGGGAAAAGAAGGAAAATCTGCGAGAAATAACACTAACTTAAGTAACGTCATCATCATTCTCACACTGTTTTGATTACTTACTTGTGCGACTATTTTGTTCAGCACAAATGTTTGCTAGAGTTGCGTTGTTTGTGCACTCGTAACTTAGTGCTCTGTCGTAAGGTTAAGTGAATTGTTATGTCGAATACCATATATTAATTATATTCACTCCCATCATACGTGCTCGCACCCGATAGATGTTTCAATATCTGATGAACTAAAGCAAGTTAATGCGACGTCTCAAACTGAGAAAGAAGGTGCAGCGTAACAAGATATTTTGTCTAGAAATGGCACATAAATGTTTCAGTAATATTTCTGATGCTGGAGCAGGATGTATGAGAGAAGATATTTTTCATCAGTCATATCAGGCAAAAGGAAAGTGTTCAGTAGAGCACAAATTTTACTACAATAATCCATTACGCAAATTGTCGATCTCATTTTAAAGTTTACGGCCCATTTTCTGAATCAATTTTGCAATTTTTAGGTGACATGTTTTTTGATCACGCGTGTAGTCACATGCTTGCTCACATTTTAGGTTACTTTCGTACAACTTTCTTCAATAATGTACAATTTTTTTATAGCCTTGTAACTATTTTGGAGGTTCTCAGAAAAAAGAAAGAAATATACTCACAATTCATCCACTGAGAATTGCCTTTTTATTTAATGATATTTCTAAACACTTATTGTGTTATCATTCCATTTTTGTGCTAAGTAATACACTTCATTCAATCAAAAGGTACACAAAACGGAACATGGCATAAGAAGGAATGGATAAAAGCGTGCTCAGCACGTTTCATCCACATTCCAGTCATAATGCAGTCATTTTCACACTTGCACAACGATGTTCTTTAAGAAGATATTTTCCAGAGTTGCAGAAAGTAACAAAAACACGCACACACGCTCGGCTGTTACAGAGACTCGCCTTTGGATGTGGAATAGAAAGTATGTACAATGGTCAGAGTTGTTTCGCTATTATTATAACGATAACTGCCAACTCCCAACTTGCTATTATGACTACTACAAATGTTGTCATTCTGCAACATTTTGTTTGTTTGCTTCTGAGAGTGTATGTTTTCACAATTTCGAGAACGACTCTACAGATCCTACTGCAAACACCACTCCTCGAGTATTTCTTTCAGTGTGCTTTTTTACGCAACTCCTCGTTGACAACCTACCATTTCATACACACATTATTGGGAACCTGGAAAAGTTTGATGAGCAATTTGGTTTTAATACACTATTTAAATCTTCACAAGTGCTTTTCTTTTGTCAGACACCCTCACGTGTGTGACTCTGAGTGGGCCTCACGTGATGACGGCGTGTTTTGTTGTAGTGGATGAAGATGTTATTATTGCAAGGTGTCGACTACCTGATCACTCCAACGGAGAATATGGTTATGATTATGACTGCCATAAACCACCAAAGTGGAGAAGCAATTAAATAAATGGAATATTATGACCTGAGAAGAGAGACACAGAAAAAGATAGAGACACTTTGAAGCACTGTTTTACTGTGGCTTATGAAAACGTTTCGCAGAGTGAAGAGACAGAGATTTATCAAACAGCAATGTCAATGCATAAAATCTAAATTTTGAAGATGTACGAAAGAAATTTTTATAGCCGAGTTGTGCAATTAGAGTGCATAATAAGACGAAATCTCAGATATTTTTGTTAGTTCATTTGACAGAAAACTATCCACTTTTACACGTTGCTAACGCAGTCGTCATTGATTGTTATTAGACATCTAAAAGTAGATAGTAAAAAATATAATTTGCGTCATGAATTGAATAATGAAAAGAATATAACTTGAAAGTGTTTTTTCTTGTTTTATCTTTTTAGGTTGAAAGAAAACTTGGTCCGTCTCCTTGGAACAACATTGAAACTAAGGAATAAGGATACTTATTTGTAAAACACAAATCAATTGACCGGTACTCTGAAAAATAACTTCCATTTAAAATGTTGGCCATTTAGATTTAGAAATACAAAGTTCGTCGTATAGTTACAGAGTATCCATTAAGTGGTATCCTCGTGCGGTTTGTTCTATCTTGAAAAGAGTGATGTCAGACTACTACCAGTATCCTTCCCGTGCCACCATAATCATCAGCGTTTTCAAAAGGTAACTAGGGAAAAGAAAAAGGAAAGAAAGAAAAGGAGTGAATTGGAAAGCTTCTAACTTTCCAATTTTTAATGGAAGCAAAGTCTTCCCTTTTACTTTCTCCTCCCATTCAACTTTTTTATAAGTACAAATAATACCCAGAGCAGTTTGCTCCTCTCTGGTAAAAGCAGTGAAACTACAACTACACGTGTTTGAAAGTCGGTGTTTGTGATTCTACCTTCCTTTACAAACAAGCGAATGATTATAAGGACATATAAGATACGCTACATGATCTATACATGTATGTATTTAGAAAAATGAAGTTAGTGAAAGTATATCTTATGAGTACATAAAACTGAATACATATAAAAATTACTTTTTCTTCGAAATCAAAAGAATATCTGCTTATTTCCCCCTCAACGGAAACGAGTCCAAGTCAGAGAATCTGTGTGAATGTTCGTTTACAAGTTAATTAGGTTCTCCAGTTATGAAGAATATTTTTTTGTTTCATACTCTTTTTCTCACTTTTCCTCCCCTCCTGCTCATCGGCCTACCATGAACGACGCTCGCTTACGTGTCACTTCTGGGAACGTAGGAAAAAGGACGGAAAGAGAAAAAATAAGATTAGATAAAAGTTATAATATAACAAGATCAAACTGTGCACTATAACGACTCGAGCTTTCCGAATAGAAACATAGTCTCTTTCCATATTTCCTTGTGTATTTCCATGAACGTTTTGAAAAATTGATCATCTCTCCTCCTCGCTCGCTCTTGTACACACACAAGGAATTAACTGAAAAATTGCTTGACCTAATTTAGCTTTTATAAGCAATACGCACGTCATCGTCCAGAGTATAGTATGTACATAAGTGCATGTAATTACAATTAGAAAGAGATTCAAGCAGCATTAGTCAAGACGATGATGTGAAAAGAGAAGAGTCCGTGGATATTTCAAACAAACATACATCAGAATTAATATAGAAAACGAGAAAAGAAGAAAGTCATCAAATCTTTTTGGAGAACTTTTTTATTTTCCCATTCATTCATGTTTTGTGAGTAGGAGTTTTAGTATTTCAGCAAAAGCGATAAAGATATACTCATGTGTAAGTGCTCAGGGAATATTACTTATTACGAGTGTATAAAATTTCTTTCGGAACTAATAAAGTAGAGTCACTTCTGAAAGATATCAAGGCTGACTCATTATTTTGTAATATATTTAAAAAATAGGAATTTTCTCGAAGAAGCGAGAAATTTTTTCGTGTATATATGCAATAAAAGTTACTAATTGTACCATTATTATCTCGTACTATACATGTGTTTTTCCATTCATTTCGGCTGCATGGAAAACTCTGCGATATAAAATATAAATGTAGTTGAGCGAACTGCTCGCGATCACGATGATGATCACCATAAATTATACATTTGTATGAACTATTGTAAGTGTTAGTTAAGAAGGAAAGGATTCTGATGATGGTGGTGGAAGTGTGTAATTAATTAGAAGTTATGAAAGCGAGTTCGATCCGGGAATTGTTTTGAACCAATACAAGCTTTTCTTTACCTTTTTTTTGATGAAAAGGATACCTTTTTCGCATTACTCTTTACAGACTTGCATTGCCCCAATAGCGGGATGAAGAGTCCGGCTTTGTGTACGTGAATTACACAACAGAGAGTATTGAATTTTATGAGCCCGTAATTTGTCTAACAACTAATTTATTACATTTGTGCAAAATATTTACAGTGAGTGAGTACAGTAGATTGTACAAATGAGGAATAAATACAGCTTTAATTATTACAGAATAAAAAGCCTAATTGCTAAGTGCAGGCATCGTCTAAACATTTTGAACTAACGCAGCACATGTGTGTAGTCTAGGCAATTTCGTGTTTGTGAGTGTGATGATAAAAATGGTAAAAACAAACTGTTTAACTTTCCTTTGTTATAAGTTGGTGAAAGAGGGACGGAGCACGTCAGGACTAATGAGAAAGAAAATATCACGTTCATAATAGTTGTACAAATAAAGAATAGGTAAAGTGCGAGTGATAGAGCGAGAGAGAGGCTGATGCTGATACAGCGCTCTTCTAAAGTAATTAGATTATGTTCGTATACATTTCCACGCAACAAGAGCAGTAGCTACCTACATCTAAGCTGGGGAAAACAAATTCTTCTTTTTATAAAATATTTATGAAGCATCAGCAGCAGCAGAAATTCCATTTAAAATATTCAACATGGCTGCACGAGTGACGATTATTTACACTTTGATATTGTCCACGGCCGACCTTATTTTCGGAGGACGGATGTTTGGTAAGCAGCTAATTTTTCTATATTTATCTATTCTTTGTTTACAGGGAAAGGCATAACTCAAGTAACTGAAAGATGAAAAAACAAATTAGCAAACACGGCATCAGTCACAACAAGAAAGACGTAACTACCTCTGGATTTTGAGTATTTTGTTCTCAGGCACGTCACAAGTTTTATTCATTGGTTTTGTGAATGGAAAGATTTTATGTACTGCGTCGACCATAAAAGTATTAGCAATAGGCAGCACAGTTAATTGCTCGCGAATGCCTATGCAAAGGTAATAAAAACGAGAGGTGCGTATTTTATAGAAATATTAAACGTGCATATTTAAGACGGGGTTATGTAATAGAGTAATGGACCACCCAGTAATAAAATACATTTTCCTATTTCAAAAATTAATCAAGCGTTGGCAGCTGATACGCTCTATACAAAACCTAAAGTTTTTATTAGACCTACTCATAAAACATTTATTGTTTCACCCTTTACTATTTCACGTCCAATTCAATATTAGTGGCAAATATCTCGCAGCATGAATCATTCATGATAGTGGATTTATAGCACATGCCATCATCAACTCAAACTTCCGTACTTTATTTCGTGTCTCGACATCCTCCCTTACCTTGCCATCTGCTTTGGAGAGGATTGTCAAAAAAAGTGGCTGGGTGGGATAAAAGTCAATTCGTTAAGCTACCTAACAAAGCGTACTCCTAGACCTGAACAGTCTTGACCTAGGTTCATGACAGCGCAATTATTAAACCTTGTGTTTTATTTGACAAAAAGTTTTGCAATTCACTTGTACTCAAAGTGGAGAGAAATAACAAGCTCATTTCATTTCCTCCGTGAAGGAAGTTGCATGTCAGTAAAAGGCTTGAGTCATAATGTGGATAAAACTTTATAATAAATTTCATCGCCATGCAATCATACCCTTTCTTAGTTCCCGTACAGTTCAAAGTACAACTCTTACCTACTCCTATGGTATCTAAAAAATTTCAAGATTAGCGATAGTTATGGAAAGTAAAAAAGAGGGAACTCGTCTGAAACTTATCTCATGTCAAATTATGGAATGCAATATAATCCATGTAACGAAATGAGTTTCGAGAGGGGAAAATGAAATGAGCTTCAAAAGTAAATGAAGTACAAAAGGGTAAAGGTAAATAGGCGGTTTGTAGTTCCCACTTGCGTAAGCAAAAAGCAGGAGAATAAATAGATACCAGTTGAATTTTACGTGATTACTTACTTGCCCCACATCCCTTATTTTAAAGTTGATGGCAGTAGCCTGGATACTACCGATATCATTACACCGATGTACGTATGTACCAAAACATACTATTCGGAAGCAAAAAGTTTACATTTATGCATCATTATCATGCAACCATTACGCTGTAATAGTATTGTTGTACAAAATAATGACCGCCGTTGCAATACAGCCTTTTTTCTGGAGCAATAATAATGAACGTATTTGTGTACTTCTTGCCAACTCATCACTACTTTCATATTGATGTTGGTTGATGTCCCGGTATCGTATCGTAGAGTGGGGAAAGGAGGTTCCTTCACATAAATGATCAACTTGAAAGCATGAGAATGGAGCAGATGGAAGATACTACAAAACAAAGAATGCCACCAAAGTAATACAGCCAACTCCGCAACACGGTTGGTCTTACCTCAACAAATGCCAGCAAATCCTGACTTTCCATTGGTATCATTTTTATCCTTTATTTTGTAAAACTTACTAGAGGTGTTCGTCATAATATTTAGGTGTTAGACCAATGTAGGCAAATTCTGCCTAACTGAAACCTTTATCTTTTTCTACGTTTCTTTATTTATCGTCATAGGAAATGAGATATAGCCCAGTAAAATATGTTACAGTTAACCATAACTTCCTAATAACCGTTAGGTATCGAAGGATATGAAAGACAAAAAGTTTCATTTATACCCGCGAAATACCTCCAACTTTGCCTTGTCATCAAGCTATTTTGGATCAGCGTTCAGACGAGTTATGTAGTCATAAAATTTGCGTAAAATGGGAATGGAAAAGTGGTAGGGTAACGATAAGTGCCTGACAGCTATCGCGTAATATTTCTAGTAAATTTTGCAACAAAAGGGGTGACGTTGGAGTAACATTCTATACGCTTTGATAATTTCATCTAACTCCACTCACAAATGTAAGTAATTAAATTGAAACGATTTGTTGTCCCTTGGGTTAAAGTTTATCTAAAATGTCCACATGGTTCTCTCTCCAACTATAGACGCAGTAAAGGAAATTAATTTTTTGTTGTTTTGTAACATTAACTATCTTTTACTCGCCGTAAATACCACGTCACGTCATCTAATAAAACTAGTCAACGGTGAAAGTTACTGTGCTTTTAATGTCCGACATAAAAAATTAAATTCCCCTAATAAAGTCAGCGAGTAGAAGTTGCTGGAGCAAGCGGTTCAGAGAAGCAGAAAGAAAAGGAGATGAGCAAGAGCATTTACGTCAGTTAGAAAATGACAATCGTCAATATTGCATTTTTATTCTTATCTTCCTTTCGTCCGTTTCATTTCCTCTCCTTTGAAGGTGTATCATTGTTCCTAGTATTTTTTCGACAATATCCTTTATCATTTCATTCATCCTAGTAAATTGATTGCGAAAAGTGATGAAAAGTTGAAAAACATGAGAAAAGTACGCTGAGTTTAGCTACCTGAGCAGAAATGAAAAAAGGAGAGTGGCTCACTCATTCACTTTCGCCTTCCTCCCGGACAGCATGTCGCCACTTATTGAAACCATATAGCATCATATCATCACCATCAACTGCATTGCTCCTAGCTGTCTGTTGTACTACCGGTAGTGGTGTGGTAGTAGTGGCTCACACGAAGTACTATGATATGGTTTGGTGGTGATGATCATGATGATACTGTTCCACTAAATCGAGAAAATAAAAAAGAAGAAAGAGGGGAAAAATAGTGGGAAAACGGTAGAAACAGAGCCAAGCAATATCTGGGCACATAATAATAAAAATGACTTGAGAAAGAGTATTTATATGTGGAAGAGGCGCGCCGAAATTCATATCCATTATGTACATTATATTACTGGCTTATATATCATTTCATTTTCTCCATGCCTCTCCTCCTCTTCTTCCTTCCGCAAGACTTAAAAGTAAATAAAAAAGAAACGAGCTAGAGAGGAAGAAGAGCAGAAAAAGACGAAGAAGTAGTGAGAGAAAAAATGGAGAAATAAATGCGTCAAAAAGGAAACAGTGAGGAGAAAAAAGTAAGTGGAAGTGGTGTCGGAAAAACGTAAGTAAGCAAGTAAAACAGGACATGGTGATAGTGAACACTTAAATATTGCAGTTTCCTTCTCATCTGATGAAACTCATATTCGTAAAGGCGTAATGTTCTTTTCTCTTCAATTTTTTTCTAACTCCTCCGTGTATGTGTGTGTTTTTTCCTTCTTGAATGGGAACACAGAAGAGATAAAAAAGGAAAGAAAGAAAGCAACACAATTTAATATATTCCACAAGAAATATCACAAGTGGCACATGTTGGCGGAAACCAACATGCATTCATTCATTTCATTCATTCATTCACGGTTACTTGCATTCAAGGAAAAAAACCTGCATGCTTTCACAATAAACGTGTTTATACCTACAGAAAGAAGCAATACAGATGCTCAGCCAACCAACAACTCTACGTCGGCAATCTCCACTCTGAGCGAACAGAAGCAACCTATTTTATATTATTATTTTTTTCCTCGCAGTTGTGTGCTTTTGGTCGACTGTGAGCTCCAGGAGTATTATATTGCAGTTTTTGCAGTGTGTGGCACGCCACTATCATGATCATGATGAGAAATTTAAGCATCTTGTCTGAACAAGAGGGTGGCTCAACCACACTAAAGTGAAGAGTGAACAGGAAGAAAAAATAGCGCACTACTCAAGTTCCTTCTCCGTTTTTCTTTGCAACATTCCGTATCATATCATATCACCATACTTCAAATTGTGCTGCTCGCGATGATAATGACGATGTTATCCTATAAAGATTCACTGCGCTTCTAAAAAACATGAATAAATTCGTGCACATATTACGATCATATTAAGGCTTCATATAAATAGAGTAATAGAGACACAACACTAACACAATAATAATGCGTTTTCCGCGGTTCCCTTAGGTATAGCCTTTGCTAAGGAAAAAATTGCCATATTCTGGCCACCTACGCGCCTACTCGGCTACAACAGTTACGTAGTTGTTATGTGACACGATGTATTTTATAATTTTTTTCTTTCTCCTCCCTGCTCCTTGGTGTTTACGCGGTCTGTTGGTCTCAGAGTAATCGAGAGCTGCACAATAAAAGTAAAGCGGAAAGAGAAAGGACGTAAATCTGTAGTGTGTATTCCTTCCTCAGCGATTGCACAGTGTTCGTCAGACAATGTACATACATAAATCTCACATGTATAAAATAGTGTGCTTTGTTGTATTATTTAAGCCGAAGGTCTGATGTCTAGTTTTGCAGATCTTGTCTCTGATTCCCCAATCTTTTCACTGACTTTAAGTACCTCTTTAGAAAGGAAAAGCAAAGGAAGGAGTCTTGACGCCTGTGGAGAACGTCAAACTCCACCCGTAAAGGAAATATAAGACGTGGTGGAAAAAGAACGGGAAAAATAAGATGAAATGGTAATCATCGCAGAAGACAAACCATCAAAAGAAAAAGGAGTCCCGTCTCCGTTGTTCTCCTTTTTCCATCCATAAACACTGCCACTTTCTCACACCGCTCTCCTTCTTGTAGATGATAGGGTATATTAAGAAGCAATGAGAATGTGCATGCCGAACTCTCGGTGTTCACAGCACACCACTGCTACCACAGTTGCTACAATCATCATTATCATCATCATCATCATCAGTGAAATGTAAGGAGAAGGAAACCGAATGAGCACACTTCTTGTTTATGTATGTGCGCTTCTTGTTTGTTTTCTTGACGAAAGGAGAAAAGGAAATAAGAAAGAATAAAATAAAAGTTAGACTGGAGCACGGTTAACGGCGAAAGTGTTTGCCAAAATAAAGAGTGAAAATGGGGAAAGAGCATGGGCGGTGTGGTGGTTGGTGGTAGTGATAGGGAGCGATAGAAAAAATTGCCTGTAGCTCCAAAAAACGGCAGACAAGTCTTGGGTACTCAAGACTAGCAAATTTCTTCTGAGGTCCAACCACACGCATAATATGTACGGGAGTAGTAATATGTAGTTTTTCGACGAAGACAGAGAGCAGCAACCACCGAAGTAGTAGTAATACTCTCATTTTACTAGTTGTTCTCAGTGTGTTCCATAAACCACAACATTAAAACGGCAGTCTTGACAGCTATGCTTGGATGAGAAAAAGGAAAAAGAGTAATTCAGGAGATTCTCCTGTTACAATAACTTTTTTATCATCTGCCCATAATAGCTCAGTTATAAAGAGAGAGTCGCAAAACTACTCGTGTATTGTCTCGATGTGCGTCTGTATAGCCGCTTTAGAATGTTGCTTTGTAAATGAAAAAATATTGAAGTTTTTTTTTGGTAAACAGCGAGCTGCATTATTAGTCGCGGTGGTGTGGTGCTAGTGGCACAGTGAGTAAGAAAGAGATACATCGATGTGGTTAAGTATAGGTGGGAGAAGAGAAATATAAATTGCTACTGCCTAGGCTTCTTTCTACAGATACTTGATGCATATATGGTCAGAAACATAATAATAATAAAACGTATACCTATGGGTTAGCACACACTCAACTCTTCTTTCTCTTCTTTTCGTTTCTCGAGTGTCGTTCTCTTCTGATCTCGTTCCAGCGAGGCAAAAACGAGAAGCAACTCGCTTGCTTTCCCGGCATCACTTTTTCTTTGTATCGTTTTGTAGGAGAGTGACTGCTCCGCGTACATACATAATACAATATGATTTTTCTCCTTGAGAGCTTTTGTTTTCTTTGTCTCTTTCTCTGCGAGTGTGTGCGACTTGGTAATATATAAAAGTGGCAGCGGAAGAGAAGCATGAAGGGAAGCTTATGTGGGCTGTATTTTGATGGTGAGGTCGTAAAAGTCATGATGAGAAGCAAACAAGTAACTACCTCCAAGAAGCCTGCACACATACATTCTCTAATGTGCTTCCCACCGAAAACACACAGTAAGGATTTTTAAGGATAAGACAAACTTCTTTTTGTGGTGCACACTGTAAACAAGGGGTAAAAAAATAGGTTCCGCTAGTCCAGCAGCCTTTACGATGTAGAGCAAGAAGGAAAGGAAAAAGTAGGAGAAAACACAAAAAGAGAAGCAACTTTATTTCAAGCGGAAGCAGCCAGATAATGGCTATATTTATAAAAGCACATATGTATAAAAACAATGATGATCACGCTGATGATCAGTCTCATGTGATGACGATGATAAGAAAAATAGCAGAAGAGAGCAAGTCTTTGCTAAATAATGGATGGCTGAAAATGGATAAGACGACATCAAGAGATGACGATCAAGCAAAAAGAGTGTGGCTGCATATTTTTTTCTTAAGAGTTATATAACCGGAACTTTTATACCTTTAAGCCGATCCTTCATTTGGTCTTACACATGCGAGATTATTGTCCATTATTATTATTATTATTATTATTATTATTATTATACAAAAGCAATCTCCAGTTTTTCTCAGCATCATGGCAGCTCACTTGAGTACTAGCCATATAAAATTAAAAGGCGCATCATTTGGAAAAGTGGATCATAAAAACGTTGTAAAATAAGTTCTCGCAAGTTTTCATCTTTTCCTGACATTTTCAGCTCTGCCATTGTTATTTCCTCATCTCTTTTCCCCATATGTAATATACAATCAATAACTAATCAATCTTCCTTTTCCTTTTTGATTTTAATAAGAGAAGAGTTTGCCCCAATACAAATAACGAGCCTACACAAGCTTACTCTGAGACACGAGACATCAAGCCTTATTGAGTACCGAATAAGAGGGCGAGACCCAGACCGTAAAGTCTTTGGAAGCAATGTCATTTGACACTAATTGTGATTTAACATGTATAGCTAAAAATAATTTTAATTTTTCCTAAACCTCGTGGTAGGGCTTTGGTTTATTGGTTTGTGATAACCAAGAATCTGGAAAATACGTGTAAGCTTTATGGCTACTTGTCAGATCAAAGCTATAAAAAGCCCGTTTCATCGACTGTCCACAGAAATGATAGTGAAGAGGACATGGTGACAATCACGATGTCGTATCAATATGTAAAGAAAGCAATGACTGTTTCTTTTACAACGGTAATAAAGTAGAGAAGACAGACCAAGCGGAGCGGTTCTACCAGCAAAGACTTTACGACTGTACACACACTTGCGCTTTCAAGATTTCTGCTGATATTCCGAAAGATGCGTATTTGCTCTTTCTTTGTTGTTCCTCACTTGTTGTGTAGGAAGTGAGTCTTATCCTGGTTCCGCTTCAACTAGACCCTGCACATTTTTTCTGTGTATTTATCTGTGCTTTCTCTTCGCCCGTCTGTGAAGCAGCTCTTTTGTAGACAACATTATTGTTATGGAATATCCTGTGTCTGTGTGCAACACATGGGATAAACGTGAACGTTGGTTGAACAAAAATTGGTAGAGACAATTGCGATCGAAGTAGGAATGTAGATGCGGGAGTGGGGTGTGCAAGGAAAAGCAAGATAGTAACTATGTAATAAAAATAATCATAACACTTGATGTACTCAATGCAATAGTAATAGTAATAATAATAATGGCAAACAACGGCAATATCAGTGTTCTCTCAGTTCCTCTCCGATTCCCAGAATCCTGTGCTCCCCAATGCCCCGGCTGCTTTTTCCTTTCTTCATTTTCTACTACGAGTCAAGTACTTGAGCAAGAATCTTACAGAAATGGATTGAAACTTGATTGATATTTGCGAATGCGAGAGCTGCCACATCGTCACCAGTCACCACTGCCCAAAAAACTACAAATAGACACAAGTTTACTCTCATATAGTTAGTAACTCAGAGAAATAATCTGTTTTTATTTCACTGCAGTATGTCGTTTATGTGCTATAATGTTTTCTTCCAGTGTAGGGAACCAGTATATATCATTTTCGGTGGTCGCAATTATTTAGCTGTATCATTAATTAGTGCCACCGGTGGACAAGGAATGACAGGACACGTTCTCAATGAAAAGGACCGAAAAGTATGAAGGATCATAAAAAATGACATGGTTCGTGGAAAGTAAGTTCTGAGTTATTCTGCTGGTTCTTATAGTAATAGCCTTGAATGCTTTTTATACCTTTATTCTTTATTGGTCCATAACTCCTTTTTTCTCGAGATATTTTTCTTTTTCAGTTCGTAAGAAGTGGCTTATATCTTTTAGTCACTACTGGTTAGTCGGATCATGAGTGTGAGAGCCTCCAATTTCGGTTTGGTTTCTCTGCGATCAGCCAGCTAAGTATTTTCTGGTTGATATAAGTTGCACTTTGTTAAAGCAACCGCCAGCCTCTGACATGTGGAAATGTGTCGAATTCTTTCTTTTTTCTATCCCGTGATACACAAGTAGAAAGAAGGAGGAGTGTGTATAGAAAGCTCACAAAAACACGGTGGTGTTGTTTGTGCTGGTGATGCAGTTAAAAGAAACAGGGTAAGGCCATTAGTCTATCGAGACAATGTAGGTACATAAGAATGACGAAGGAAAAAGAGCAAATAATTGTATGAAAATACTCGTTTCTCTTACACTATTGTTAGACCTATTCACTGGGGAGTTTTTTGATCGAAGGAATTGAACTTGAGCCGGCTTGCTTCGTTTCATCTTGTATCTAACAAGACCTCTATGTGCGTGCGTGTGTAGGTAGGTCCTTCGCCGAACTCTGGAAAAGCGAAGGAAGACGGCGGAGGAAAGAAAAGGAGAAAAAACTATTACGCTGAACCTGTTGTAAGATATGGTACTTGTTTGGAAGCTAACCGACAGAAAACACTCCTTTCTCTTATTGTCATTGTACGTAGGGGGAAAAATAAGTATTTACCATCCGCGATCCATAATATACATTATGAATATATATTTGTGTGTGTGCGTGTGTGTTTGGTATTCGGATATGTGTGCACCACTTTTGTGGAGTTGACAACGTGTAGCGTATCCGAACACATGAAAAAAACTGGGATTTTTTGTACTCATGTCACCAGCTGTTGAAAAATGGATCTTTGAAACGACCCAAGCGTGCTCAGCTAGGGAAATAAATTTTTTTACGGATTGTCGATTCCATGAAATCTTGGGCACAGGTGTAGAGCAGTGAAGCAATATGCAAGTGCTTATTCGTCTTCGTCGTGCCCTTTTTTCTTAAACTGGTGATAGGGAGCGGTTGCCAAATATTCACTTACTGATTTAATTTTTCTGCTCTGCCTCTCTTTTTTTACGGTGGGAAGTAGCTTAGATAAAGAAAGAATCGCAAAGTGCACAAATGTGCCCATTGCCGTCATCTTCTTTAACATGGGAAAGAAATTATTTAAAGTTCATTCTCCATGTCAAGCTAAGTCGTTCAATGCATGTGAGTCAGTTGAACGTAATTACTCCACGACGAAACGTGTGTCTTTGAGGAAAAAAATGACTCTAATTTTAGACAAGTCTAAAGGTGCGACGATAAGACGGAGAAAAGCTTTTACAGATAGGTTGATAGCATTGCGTTGAAAGGACTTGATAAAAATGATAAGTTTACTTAAGTCGCATTCCCCGACTTGTGAATATTTATTCTTTCATTTCCTCCTGCCATCGGAGGATTGTTCAATGGAAGAGAAAAGACGCGATAGTATTTGGATGGATCACATGAGCTACCTAATAACACGGTTAAGTATTGTTAGTTGAATTGAGAAGTGTTGGTGGCTCTCTCGAATTGCTTTGTGTTCGTTCAGAGTGAAGAGAAAAATTGGCAGCTGAGACGAACAGTTCCATTTCCTGAGAAAGTGAGTGAGAGCGAGGAAGAAAAAGAAAGAAAATTTTGTTGTGGTTATTGCACCTCAAACAGTATTGGACAAGTGGGCAGCAAACAACAAGTTTCCTGGAAGGAAACATTCTCCCCAGAAGGAAGAGCGAGTGCGGTTGGATCGTTGGATGTAGGAAGACAAGAAGTGTCCGTATATTGAAATAGGCTTTGGTGTGTTCTCTGAGATAGATGGGAATGATTTCTGTTCTCTCTCTTGTTCTACTATAGTTATACATGCGAAAAGATGTTTGGTTTTTCGGGGGCTAAGTGCATCACGAGGCATTTGAGACCACAAAGAGTAAAGCTTATTCCGAATGAATGGAAGAGTAGATTTATTTTTGGTGCTCTTTAATGGGAATAATGGGATATATGCCTTGAGAGAGATACATTCTTGCTACAAGTTAAACACACAAGGATGAATGCTGATAGCATTATACAAGTAAAGTGGAGTAGCGCGCAGGCAGACCCAAAAGGAGGACAGTCTGAGAAGTCCCTCTTCTCCACAAATTATACCTACCATTGAAAAGGCCAACATGCCGCATTTCATCTTTTAGTCTAAGAAGGTTTTATCCTCTTTCTGTTCCTCTTTTCCTCTCATCTTTTCTTCGCTGACTTCTCTCTCTCTGCTCACCGAGAAGACGAGGCAAGGCAAGTGTTCTCAGTCAAGCAGCTATCTCTGTACTTCCTTGCTACTTGCTGGATAAGGAAGGATGCCGATGAGTTGGCGTGAGGCCCGCTGAACACACAGAGAAAACATCTCTACGGGTGCACAAGTATAACGGGCGCTCTCTTCTCCCTCTCGATCACCCGAGCTCAGTTTTAGATGGGAGAAAAGGCAACATCTCAAGCATTTCGGTACTGAGCAAGCCACAGAAAGCCTTTTCCAGGGCAGCTAACTTAGCGTTTCCTTTTGCTCGCTCATCGCATTGAAACTGTTCTAGTGTGCTTTCAAGAGCATAAATCATGTTGGGGATTAATATCTGAATACGGGGTCGGAAAGAGAGAAAGGAGGATGGAAGGAAATCGAGGAAAAAACTCCACGTAATCTTAGCCTACTACAAAAGGCTTCTTCAGTGATGGCAAAATTGTGGAAGAAGGTGAAGAAGCTACTACACGCGGATCCTCACATTCTCCGATTTTTTCAAGTACAATTTTTCTTAACAACAATGCGGAGTAGCCGTACAATTGTAGGATGCATAAACCTACTTCCATTTCAAATTACCATTATTTCTGCGAACTTTCCACTCATTTAATTCTCGAAAACTTGTTCTTACTGAATTGATATGTACATAATTTAAAATTTATGTGCTCGGCGAGACGCTATTGACAACACGAAACTGTAGAACACTGTGGACACAATTTAATTATGATAATGGCTATAATTTTCACTAAACTGGAGTTTGTTTAAGGTTCTAATGCCTGTCATTTTAGAGGCGTAACATGAGTGAATGCCATTGCGACAGCTGAAGCCCACCACAAAACGTCGCAGTCCAATTGTTTGAATTATTTATATTGAAAATCAAAACTTGAGGCAATTAACGAATCAACTCTCTCTGAATAAAGTGTATTACAGAATATTATGTGGACTTATCCAGACAAATAAAAAAAAAGTTATGTCAATTTGTAGATTGCAAAATGTTAATATTAATAATCCTGGAAACCCGTTGTAGAGTTCACAGTTTTCGCATGTGTACATATAGTTTTTTTCTGAAACAGACTTGTTCAAGCAACTCTCCCTTTTCCTGAATTATTTCCATTTGCTTATGATTTCCTAGAATTTTATGCGATGCCAATCCTTGGGAGAATAAAGCAATTGATCAATTGCTATATTCTAAGCAAAAGCAAGTGATGCGTACTAATATTAAAAGATTACGCGGAAATAATTTCAAGATTCTCTTTTAACTCTGTTCATCGGTCTCCAAGTCAGGGCATCCGTTTTCCCTGAAAGTTCACTTTTGTAACGGATTGTTAATAATAATCTTCCTCTGAAAGTAATGAAGTCAGTAAAAAGAAGTTTTCTCCTTTTTTTGAAAGTCGTAAATTTTTATAACAGCCGAAAGCTATTTATTTGATATGATACAAATGCTGTGCAAGTATTTAAGTTTTTGGGTGAGAAGTCAGTGAGAAGAACTTGGAACATCTAAAAATATATTCTTCGTAGTTTATCAACTTTTTTCCTATGCTGATGTTCATACATATGTAATGCTCCATAGAGAAGAAAAATCGTGTCGTTTTTAGCATGCCATACTAATGACGTAATACATTA